>CABPRJ010001429.1:1629574-1712425 GCA_902439185.1 Cinara cedri
CCCCCCCCAATCCTCCACTGCGGTTCGCGGGCGCACGAGTATTTACAACGACGTAACGGCCGCTTACACGCGGTGATGATAAATCGAAGTTTCGGGTTTTTTTTCCCCCCCCTTCTTTTTCTGAACGGTCGTACTTGAAAATTACCTTTGGACGCGACTACGCCACTTAATCGTCCCGTAGCGTCCAGACGTTATTGTTGTCCCCCAACTACGGCGGCCGTCCGATCGCGGCCCCGCGCACCAGCCGACACCGTTGACCGGGTCCGTCGCATATTATAATACTGAATGCATAACACGCACGCGAGGACAGCTGAGGTTCAATAGACTTTTCGTCGGACTCGGGAAAACTACGCCGTCTAAGAGCGACGTTCGTGTTCGGCGCATTTTTTCCTTTGGGTCTTTTGTACATTTTTTTTTTTTTTAATAAATTGCGCGGTATTATTCGTATATACATTATTTTTATACTGTAGCGTGTTGTATTTTTCAAAGGAGTTTGTCTCGTTTTGCAGAACAATGGAATCCGTGCCGCATAGCCGACGTTGTGGCTTATTATTTATACGGGAAAAAATAATTTAGATTATCTGGATAGAATATAAATAAAAAAAAAAAAAAAAAAAGTTTCGCCCTCAGTAAAACACATTGAATAACTGCACTGCACGTTTTACTTTTGGTTCGAAGTTCGACGCCACTTCTAGGTACAGTGATTTGCACTATTCGCATTTAAAGAATTGTTTTAAACCGTTTCAATTTTCGTCTCTCCCTACCACAATGTTCCCGATAATTGGCAATTGGAAATCAAATTTCCTTTTCTTTTTTTTTTTTTAATTCACTTATATATTATCTTATCCGAGGTATTTTAAATGTTTACTACCGTGATCTGTATCTTTAAATGATTTCGGATCAATAAACTTTAATTTTTTTTCCAAGAGAAGTTTTACTTTTATAGCGTTTATTGTTTTACACGCGAGTGTAGTCGGATGAAAAACGCTATTACTTATCATAAACACTGTGTGTAATCACACACCGCGATTGATTCTCCACGTGTATATGACGGATTTTTTTTATTTTTGTTTTTTGTTTGCTATTGCGGGATCCGATCGAAATGAGATCAGATCACGGTGTACTATTATACAAATAATATTATATTGTATAACACAACCTCGCCGCGATAGTCCATCATTCGCTGCGTACGATTTTAATTACCTTAATTTGATAAACACGGTATTTTATAATGCGCGATGCTGGGCCATGTGGTCGGGTATAGCGTATTAAAAAAAAAAAAAAAAAATCCTATACAATAAACATACACTAATGGGCCATTAAACGATTCTATAATGTCATCAAATTAAATATAGACGTATATACATTAAATTTAAAAAAAAAAAAAAATAAATAAATAAATAAAATACCGAAAATTCCTCATCGCCTCCGCTGCGAACGACAGGATTCGTAACGCGCAGAAATACGCGAGTTTCCATTTATGGAACGGCTATAATAGCGTTAGAATATGTACGGGCCCGAACACTCATTTGTTATGGTAATTTTTGTTGGTTTTTTTCATCGTTACTGTATCATTATTATTACGATTATTATAATATAATTTCGAAAAATACACCTAATAATGTAATATAATTCATATTACAACATTTTCGTAACAGGTCGCTATTTTTTTTTTTTTTACAATTTTGTAACGCAAAACTATATACTAACTTATGGTACCGTATAGATTTATCGTTTGATACCGTCGAACCCCTAAATCGTTAGGTGAATTTCTTGAGATTTTCACGACTTACGGCCAACGACTGATTTGCAAAAATATATAGCATTGTATCACGCCAAAAATATAGTAGAGTAAACTAGAAAGAGTGAACCGCTATTGTTGCAGACGTTTTCAATTCAAATATTTTCCAAATTGCCTGAACGAATAATAATAAAATAAAAAAAAAAAAAAAAAATTGAAAACAAGAACATACGCGTTCGGACAAACGTGCATTCCAACGTGTAAAGTATGCAATTGTATTAAATCGTATTCTAAAACAACTAATTCAACGAGGGGAAAAACTGTGTCGGGAATGTTAGAATGTTAAAAAAAAAAATCCGCAAAACGACGTAAATATTTTAATTGAAAATTGATTATTAAAAATATCTGGACAGAGAACAAAAACGAACCGGTAGCGATGGCTCTATAGGAATATAGGACTTGTGACAGGCTTTTTACAAAACGAAATTCAACGAAACATTTCAAATGATTAGGGTTTTGAATAAAATGTATTAAAAAGAACAAAAAAAAAAGCAAAAAAAAAAACCACCACTGCCTAAAATATACCGATAAACGCATTTAAATTGAAGAAAACAATCACTAATATTGTGTCGATCTCATTATTCGATTGCGTTTATTTGAAATGAAGGCCCGTTCGCGATTGGATACCTACGGCCAACAATAGCCGATGATTGTTAGTTTTCGTTTTTTTTTTTTTTTTTCTCTCTCTCTCTCTCCGTGAATCGCGGTAATCGCCGCCCCGTCGCTCGGCCCTTTGGACAGACACGCCCTTGTAGTCGGACAACCGGCAACCGTGCTGGTTCGGTCGGGCCGGTTGAAAAACCGGACCGCGCCCGGGCGCGAAATTCCGCGCGCGCCTACGGCGTCGCGAAATATAATCCCGGACTTCAACCGTAAACTCAGTGGCCCGTCCGGCTCGGTGGGTTTTCCGTCGATTTCCGGAAAACGGTATCCGCGACCGTCGGTCACGCGCGCGTCTGTAACACGCGTCGCCTGATTCGGCCGAGATAAAAAAATAATAATAATAATAATAATAACAATAATGACAATAACAGCGGCGGCGACAACCCGGGAATAGAAAAACGCGAAACCGGCAAACTCTCGCGGTCGTAGGAGCCGAAGATGGGGGAAAAAAACTACCTAACGCGACGGGCGCGGCGTTATCAACAACAACAACAACAACAAACGATGAGGCCGTGCGAGGGTACGCACGCGAAAACATTTTTGTTCGACGCACCGCGCGACGAGACGCCGTTCGGTAAAACGCAAAGACGACGGCCGTCACGAACGGGCGGGGACCGGTCGTGGATTCGTTTTCGTCCCGCCGCCGCGGCACGACACGTTAAGTGCGCGACTCCGGCCGAATCCCGTCCGATACAACGTTGTGCCGCGACGAGGGCACACCGGCGCCCGCCGGTCGGGAACAGGAAAAATGAGCCGACAACCGTTCCCTTCGCGACCGACCGCGCGAGACGTCTTCTCCCCGGCGTTTCCCGTCGTTTTTTCATCAACGTACCGCCTGCGCTCGCGCGGCGAACGGCACGGCACGACAAAAACGTTGCCGGCACAAGACAACGACGACACCGGGAGATCGCGCACCGCGATTGATGGAATGCTGTCCGGGGCGAACGCATACAGAGCGACTCTCTTATCGCGACGCCGGCGATTATCTATGCCGCGAAGGTTTTCACGGCGCACTGGATTTCGGTTTACAGACATGCGTCCTATCACATCGCACCCGGAATTTTCAAACGGCAACTCATAATCCGTGTTATTATGCGCTTTCTCCTCCCCCTCCCCCTTCACCCCCGGGTTCGGTCTTCTACTCCTGTTCCGCTAGGGTCTATTCGGGAACGTCCTGAACGTTCCGGTTGACCCTATCTCCCGTCTCGCACACGCAGGCTGTCCACATATTCATTCTAAATCGCGCCCGCGTTGAAATTCTTACTGCTTCTGGTTCCTCCGTCCAAACCACTCCGGTCTGATTTCTCCGGTTTCGTCTGCTTTTTAAAATATTCACAATTATCACGATAGATATTTACTACACTCTGTATACACTTTGAATTTAACCCGAAACCGTCCGACGACCGCACGTTAATAAATAATTTATGAACACCGTAAACAAATCAAACGTCGACGGCGGACTAATTTCTTATTGTTTCGGGTTTTTATTTTTTTATTTATTTTTTTTTTTTTTGAAAACCGTCTTCTTTTCGGTTCTTCTCCTCCTCGGAAAAAACGGTACCCAATAAATCGCCGCCGGTAGAATTTTGGCCAATAATCAAATTTCATTTCGTTTGACCCGTGATATTTATAACGATTAAATTGTACACTGTATTTTTAACTGAATCCCCCGTTGCACACGACGTTTATTTCGCCGCTGGATTTCGCGTTTGATTTTCTGCTTGGCCTCGAACGAACTGTTCCGACGGCTCCTGTGACGCGTACGTCGATCGTTCCCGCGCCGGGTTTCAGATATTTTGTGCGCGGACATCAACGCGACCTCGTTTGTGACCAGGTGACAACATGCTATTGTCCGCGCTCTAATCCAACACGGTAAATAATTCGCGCGTTGCATCGCGAAACGCAGCACAAAAACTACGACGGGATCGGTTATCCTCCGTACGTCCGCGTGATAGGAAATGAAAAAAAAAAAAAAAAACCATTGAACCTCGAATGTTCCGACATTTTTCCCGCGTCGAAGCCCAATTGTAAATAACCATCGGTTCGCGATGAAAAAACCGCTTCGGATAGACCACCCCGCAGGGCCGAAAAAAAACGGGTCCGTTTCTCCGACGGATTTGCGGTCGTCTCTTGTCGTGGCCGGAAAACTGTCCGAATCCCGCGAAAAAAAACACCAACGGCGCGTCGTCGCCAAAGCCATTGCGGTCGTCTCTTCGCGGCTCGCCGACAGCGATCCAGCGGCAACACGAGCGCCCGTGCGAGCGCCGGCTTACTCGCAGTTTAATACTACGGAAGCGAGGAGATCCGACGCGGGAAAAAATCCAACGCGCTCGGTACCACACAATACGCACCGGTACATTGGCAATACGGTTTAACGGTTTCGCGTGGATGTGTGCAACCGAAGAACAGAGAGACGAATACGGCGACCGTTCCCGACAGTTTCGCAATAGCTGCAAGACCGTCGCGTCGCGTGCCCGTATCTCGTAATAATCGTCGCGACGATAAATGTTTCGTTGTTGTTTTTACGGTGTAGGGAAAACGACCGGTGTTAGTGACGACCGCAATAGTGCGCATATTATGATTTCCGTCGTTTAAGAGACGGCGCGAATAGGACGTGCGGCAAAGACGTTCAAGGCCGCGCGGCGGGCGTCAACGGGTAAAAAAAGCGAATTAAATTAGACATTCGATTTTTTTTTTTTTTTTTTATAAACTTAACTTTTAACTCGATCGATTTTTTTTCTACATACAACTAATCGAGTTCGAATTGTATCGCGTAAAGTCAATGTTTTTAACATTTAGTTCTCACACAATTCAATGTACAACAATTGCGAATGAAAAAAAAACAGTAAAAATAACTTAACATGAGTTAAAACTTTTAACTAAACTCGGTCGGTTGATAGAACAATCCATTTTTAACGCGTAAACTCGTTTTCAATTAACTTGACTCAATTGAGCTAATATTATCCATTAACTCGGTCGTCCTTGTGAACACGTATTATTTACTAGAGTTCGAATGTTGTAGGCATTTATTTATTTATTTTTTTTTATTCAATTCGGTCCAATATGGCGCTACGTCAGCTGTAAACTTTTTTTATACTGTTTTAGTACACGAAGTTTTATTTTACTTTTTAAAACATTTTTTTTTTCCCTTTTAATTGTTATTTCGGAGTTTGAATTAATTATAACGTAATAATTTTCGATGTTTTTTTTTTTTTTTTTAGGGATTATGGTACTGTATTGTTTTATTTTAAGTGGTTTTTTTTATATATATATTTTTTATCAAACTATACAACACCCGAATTATTGCACAACACAAAATTATGTTAGCCATCCGCGACCGTCGTCGTCATCATCGTGGGACTATAATATTACAATGCTTATTTCATTATTATAATACAATGCACAACGTAAAAATAATCCTTTAGACTAAACGGTTATAATTAAATAACGACCTTTTCCGTGAAAGCATCAAAAAAAAACAAAAAACAAAAAAACAAAATCGAATCGTTTTCATCCGTGTGAACTATAACACATCGTACGGGTCTTCCGGAAACGTGTTTACATAAAACGCATCGTACGAGAGTATATTATAACGTATTGTATAACGTTGAAACACGTGTCATTGATGGCGATCCAAAACGAATAAGAGCACTAAAGACGAAGAAAATAAATAATATTAAAAAAAAGAACATTTTTTTTATTTTCTTTTAAACACCAGACATCAAAAAGCTCGGGCGTATAATGGCACGTAATATAATTATTATTAAGAACAATAATAAAATGCTTAATGCGTACTGCATAACGCTGTACACACGATCGTAAACGCGCGCTCGCGCTGAAATCGACACGCTGATTGCGAAAAAAAAACTTTCGAAAATAACTTCTCCGCGCGAAAAAAAAAAAATGAAAAGAAACTATAAGTGTGCGCACGCGAAACGCGCGGCTCGAGTGTTTTAAGGTTGTGTTTCGTTTTTTTTTTTTTTTCCCCCGATTTTTTTAGTATTCCCGTTGGAAACCGATGCCAGCGAACCGTTTCCCGGCGGAGAGAGACATAATATACGTATATCGTAATTGTAATAACAATAATAATATTATAAGAGTTTCACATACAACAGACCGTTTTGCTAAACTAACAGAGTAATATTTTTCTAGTTGTAACAATAATATTATTATTATTTTCGTCTGTGTATACGCCCCGGCGGAAGCCGTTCGTAAAGGCGTTCATCGCACCGTGCGAGCGTCGTCGTCGCCGGCAGGCGCTATCGTTTCCGTTGGACCGACTCCAGTCGCTCGTCCAGTTTTGAAATTTTGAAAAACGTATTTAAAACTTGTATTCTGGGCATAGCCGAGGATTGTATCGGTATTGCTGCGGTGTATGCGGTACAATATGTGTTACTGTGATAATTGTGTGTGTGTGTGTGTGTGTGTGTGTGTGTCTATTAATAACTTTTCTACCGGAAATCTTGTTCCGATCATCGGGTTGTACAGCGGCGTCTGTTATCTAAACGAAAATTGTCCACAATATACCCGGTTGGGAATGTCATTTTTTTCGATTTTCCTCGTAGTTTCCTCGGTAGTCGGAAGAAAAAAAAAAGGCGTAATTGGAATTTCGGAAAACGTCGCAAATAACGCGCTGTCTAGCGAAAATCCCGCGTCTTTTGATGTACGACGCGAAAAAAATCGCGCCGTTTTTATTAACTCAAAAAACGTTTTCCGAGGAGATAAAAACCGCACACGTCTTCGTAAAACCAAACGCTTCTTCGTTGTACTCGGAATTTAATATAAAGCGGTGCGACTATAATAATGTAATAATAATAATAATATATAAATAGGTTTTTTCAGAAAAAAAAAACGATTATAACGGATATAATAATACACCCACGTGTGTAAGTTAACATTATTTTTACAATTATTGTGTAATTACCTGCGTCCGAATGCACTACAATAAAACAACTTAAAAAAAAAAAACAACAAAATTTCGTTTCACGTTCAATGCGCTCGCGCGAGTGTATAAATTATAGAAATACGATTATTTTATACAAATTACCGTAGGTATACACCGCCGCCGCCGCTCGTTACAGTCCATTTTTTTTTTTTGTTAGGTAAATTAATTGAAAAAACCCTCCCTCCCCGAAAAACGGCTCGTCGATACGCGTTGCTATAAGACGTTACGTTCGGTCGAAAGCTATATACCATAGCAGCTATACGCTGCAAGGCGATTTCAGTTATCAGACCTTGATAAGGTTACTCTAATTACTCGTTAACCACGTCTAAAACAGTATTATATTGCAATAAAATATTATACACTAATATACTACGACACACTTTTTTTTTTCGTCGATCACGGTCATTCGGTCAGGCGGACATCGCGTACTTAGGCGCACGATACCTATAAACTGTATACAGGAGCCCCCCCTCCACCTGTTGCGAAATCTGCAGAGTGGAAAAATACGAGAAAAATAAATTATAGAGCGTTACGGTCGCAGGACTTCAGTTTTGGAAATCGTTTCTCGTATCGTATATTGGGTCCCATAACTTCAGTGTATACAAAGCACTTAAAATAGCAATGGGTATAATAACTATACCTACGCTGTCGTTCTCTATGTAACGCTTTATAAAAAACACAGGGTTTTTTTGATAACGCTAAAATTTTGAAAGTAAATAATATTCTTTGAGCGTACCTAAAACGAGTATACATTGCGAAGATAACGTAGAAGAGGACGGTTTTTAAATGCGGCCGGAAATACGGGTAGACTGAGTCCTCTCTGAGTCCAGCTGTCCTACTCAACTTAAACCACCGTCCGAATGGATCAGCCGGAGAAATTACCGAAACGCTATATAATATTATAAACGGAAAAGTTGGGTGCACTCTGAAAATGTCCCTGTTCTTCCTCACATTCCAGTAGTATTTTCGCCAAACGATTGTACGCATTTTGATATCGTTTCAAAACATGTATTTGGTACGTAATATCATTAATTTACATATAGTTTTTTGATAGTTCCAAGTGTAGCGTAGTGACTTTTCACTATAAGCAAGATCGATTTTATTTTATAACTACGAATAGTATTATATTCATCATATACTGTATACGTACGTACATAAACCGACAACAATAATATAAGAAGGGGTATCTCGAAATAAGGGATGTTTCGAAAGAGAACGGGAAAACAGTGTACTTATATACACAGGTGCGTTAAAAAAAAACATTTGGGGGGTGGGGTTAAGGTCGTGCTCATACTTTTATATAACAAACAAATTTAAATACTTTTCAAGTACTTTCAACTGTAGGATTATTTATTTTCCATTAAAAATGTCAATGCATTATAACATTCCTTTTTTAGTCTTTTAGGTACGTAGGTACCTATTACTGAATTTTACAGTTAATATTTTTTTAATGATTACGGCCTAAGTGATAACGTAATTCATATTATTGTGATGACAATGCGGATTATGCAATATCGCCGAATCAGTTATAATTTTCTAAAAGCAGGAAAACCACAACAAATTAGAAATCACAATAATATATACCTACTATCAAGCGATAAAATTAAAATAAACCGAAATTGTTTTCATCTTCCTCATTGACAGAAACCACTTTTGAAACTCTATTAAAAATTTACTTTCATCATAATTTTCATGAAATTCCTGGGGATGGGAGGGTTAAATTCCTAAAACCCCATCTTGCATACGCGCCTGTCTATAAGTATAGGGACAAAAGATCGCGTTCAAATGGTCCAAACGGTTCAAATTTCCCGTTGATGCATACTACAGGGTCGGTAAGAACCAGGGCCAAGATAGAAAGGGTGCATGGATTTTTAGACTTTTCTGCCATTTAAAAATTTAAAAAAGGTGCTGAGTCGGCAAACTCAACGATAATTTGGTTTTTCATTCGGCTAAACTACAATAGTTTCTCCGATTTTGAATTTTATTACGCGATTACCGTTGTATTATCGCGGTTAAATGTATTACTCATCAAAAGACAACATGAAAAAACATGTTTGACGTCGATAAATTTTGGTGTACAACACAATATGCGGATTCGGTCGCGATTTTCGATCGCACCCCTCCGTCGATCATTGCGAACAGGATTAACAGCCGCGGTCTAAAAGTAACAGTAATTGTTGAGAGATTAAAAAAAAAAAAAAAAAAAATCTACGAGTGATAATAATAGTGGGTGTTTCACTATACCGCGTGTATTAAAAATTCAAACAAAACACGAAAAGACGGAACACGATGCGGCCACCGCGTGGAAAATTACCAGTCACACGGACACCCGTAATGACGGCGCAGAACCCGCCGATTGTTGTTGTGTCGTGTACACGGGCCGAACGTCGGCAACTCTGACGCTTTACGTCGATAATACGTACCGGTACATTGCAGGTTGGGGCGGGACCATTTTTTTTTTTTTCGACCAGTGTTACTTTTCGGCCGCTCCGTAATGACCATTTTCGGGGCGGTACACTGTTTCGGCCGCCAATGCCTTAAGGCTTTTTAAACTAATAGAAATCGGAGTATACGACACGTGTACGGTTTAATGGTCATTATGTTTCTTTTCTTTTCGATACTCACGATGTTAATTAAAAAAAAAAATTTAAAATAAACGTTATTGGATCCGTATGGGCTAAACGTAGGCGCATATATGGGAGGGGGTGCTAGGGGTTGCTTAACGCCCCTAGTTTCCCCCGAGTAATTAATTTCGGTATTTCACCGATAATTTGTAAATGGTTGTGGTTTATTGGTTTGGGAAAAACGTGTATTTTTTTTCCATTACAAGTTCGTGAATTCGCGATTAAAACAGTTTTGTGTGAATGCAATAAGTTTCAGTTTCGTCTAAACATTAAACAGCAATCATACATGAAATCATATTATCTTACCCTATACTTAAGGTACGTCTTAAACGGTCAGCTACGAAATTATTTTCTATTTATAACCGAGGTTCTATATAAATTTAAAATTATTGTAATGCAGTATTTTTGTAGTAACACGGGAGTGTGGAAGGCGAAGGCCCTCGCGAATCCAAGTACCACACATTATTCTAGCACCCCGGAAATTCACAATCAATGTACGCCAATAGGACGATGTCCATTTTTTTTTATAATAATCAATTAATTCTTACTTAACGGGTATACATAAAACAGTATAAAATGTATGATTATATTTTTTTACTAACAAGAATGTTAAAATATATTTAATTTTTTTCACGATTACGGCGTTTGCGCTTAATTAACTCCAAACGCGTAATTTCGCCTCTTTGATATTTTATAATATTGATAAAGTTTCGGTTCTGACGGTTCCGAGTTTGTAAATCTTTTGGTTATTTCGGGAAATGTCAACACTTCGAAATTCTATGTACGTTTCCGTTTGAATTTCATTTACAATACTTAACCAATACATTATTGGAGGGGAGTCTTTGTAAAGAACTTTGATTAAAATGAGAATGGAAAGAGCCGCACGCATTTGTTGTTCTTGTTAAATCAGAAGATCCTGATGCCCAAATAGTAGGAGGAAATATACTTTCTTCGCTAATGTAAGTATCTGTTAAATAATCACAGTATGATTTTAATCTTAAACCATTTGGGCAAATTCACATAAAGTCCTCGTATCAGATATAATTTCAATGAGAAATTAATTTAAAAATCTTTACATTGGTGATCAAAATAGCGTACTGGTAAAAAATGATTATTACGGAATGGCCGAAAAGGGTCTCGCCCACCTACGTCACTAATCGCGGGTCCGGTCTGTAACGATAATAATTATTATCGCGGCCAACCGTCCGTGCGCCGCGACAAACCCGTCCGTGACCGTAATAATGATAATATTTTGGGTCGTATCCAGATCGGTTCCCATTTGGCCAAATTGGTTACTATTTGAAAAAAAGGTATTTTATGAAAATGAGCCGAACTTACACTCCATTTCACTTACACGACATGAAAATTACGATTACATCAAGCGGATGCGACGTATACATTTGAAATTACATTATTGTAGTTTTCGAATTAATAATTGTAAAACTTAGAGCGTCAGCCGATGTTAAACCTGTTCGGGTTTTCAGTATCAAATAATTATATTAGTTAGCCTAAAGTAAGTAACTAAATCCTTTTTAAATGAAATTTAGAGAGTATATACTTGCGGATCGATAATGAAACAGTGTTGTCTAAGTCTGTAATGTGTTTTCTGAAATGTGCAGGATTAGTGGTATCTCCATTTAGTCCGACTCGTGCGTCATACAGCCGGGCGTCACCGTCCCATTACAGCTCGGCGTCGCCGACCTACAGCCCAGCGTCATCACCGTCGTAAGTATGTGTGATACTATCGTAACTAATAATGTCCAATATTTTCAAACAAAAACTAATGATGTAGACAAATCGTGACTTCAACAAATGTATAATCGCTTATATTTTTTTGAAAATTGAGTTAAATATTTTGTACCGCAGGCAAATACGAAATGAAATAATAATACGTTTGTTCGCGTATTTAGGTATAGCCCTACCGCATCACCAATGATGCAATGTGCCAATAATGGCGTACACACGTCACAAGGTTTACAATATGAATATAAATACGATGAGCCCACGATAGTATGCATTTCGA
This sequence comes from Cinara cedri, assembly GCA_902439185.1. NCBI lineage: Eukaryota > Metazoa > Arthropoda > Insecta > Hemiptera > Aphididae > Cinara > Cinara cedri. Next base: position 1,641,631 of record CABPRJ010001429.1, read on the forward strand.
GCGACGAACAGCCACATCGCCTCATTGATGGGATTCAACCATCCTACTTGTGATTTTTTTTTCGAAATTTTACTTTTTGCCTTTTTGTTGAAGTAATTAATATACGATAAAACTCCACGATTGTGTTTCTTTATCGTACAACTATTATACAACTGTTTCAAATAATTGATACAAATCATATATTTGTAAGTATAGATAGAACGGCGAATATTTACGGCGCGCCCCGACGTTGCCGTTATCTTTATGTTCGTTGTTATGTTAACGCAACGTTTTCCACAAGAAATATTGCTCCAAACCAGAAATGATAAGAGATCGATTTGGTTCCTCACAATATTCCGCCATTGACAGAGAAAGTCGTTTTTCGATGTCCGAAATAGTTGTTTCTAATACGAGTAATTCGGGTAAAACGAAAAAACTAAAATTGATTAATATTTACGGCAACGTAGCGTCCCGGTTTCATTATTTAAAACGTTCAACTTATGTTTTCTATCAGAAATATTACTCCGCGGTACCCCGCGGCCGCGGATATTATTCGAAAACAATCGACCCGTCAAATCGATAACACGGACGTTATGTGTCCGGTCGAAAATTATAACCGTCATTGTTTGACGACGACGACGGTGCGTATAACCCATTGTGAGAACTCCCGACTTTTGTCGCGTTTTCTCTTAACAGTTTCATTCCCGGCCGTGCGGGTTCGACGACAATAAAATACGTAGTAACACGCGTACAGGAATGCGGTGGCGGTGGCGAGTCCTTGGCCCGTTATCGGGTTCGCGGCGCGGACGCGCGTACGGTAGTCGAGCGCAGGGCACTAACCGTCGGACCGGTTCGGTGAAACCCTTGGCAAAAAAGAGACGTGTGTCTGCGGTATCATCGGATCAATAACGTTCTGCGACGATTGAACGGACGTCCGACGACGGTCCGAAATCAAAAACGAAAAAAAAAAAAAACCCTCGGCAAATCGAACTGGACGCTTGGGTGAACTCGGAAAAACGCCCGTCAATTGGAAAACTTTAACGGTTCGAAGTTCCGCCGGAGGACTTTGGTATTCGCGTGATATTCAAACGACCGTACCGGTCGGGCAATTACGCGCGGTCTTCGGCCCGCGGTAGGGATTTCGACGAATAATACGGATTTCCTAAACAACTGTATCGTTGAGACGCCAAAGTGAAATATTACGTAAAAAGGACGGCACGGACATAAAACTGTCGCCCCCCCCCCCTCTGATTGATTGCCGACGTTAAAAATAAATTATTTACTGATTATTAACACAACAGCAGTCATCAGCAGCGGTTGATGCAGAGACACGTATGGACGGCCCTGTGTGTTATGTGTACACTATAAATAACGAAGAAATGAGCCGCCCGTCGTTATTGTACGTGAGCAACAGTGCGCGCGTAAAAACAGCATTATTAACTGCGGCTGTAAGTAAATACGAAAAAAAAAAAAAACGATCGCGCACGCGAATTACAAAAGAAAATAACGCAGATCGCAACGAATCGCCGGGCCCCGAGCAAAAATAAAAAACGAAATTTCGACAATGTCTTGTTTATTATTTTTATCTATTTATGATCTGTCCCGGAGCTGGCCATAATCAGAATTTACTCACCGGTATTCGGTATGTGTTTACATACACGTTTTTTTTTTTTTTTTTTTTTTCGGTAAAGACTGACTCTTCGATAAACACCGTCTCGGATAAAAACCAATATTTTGGTAAATATCTTTAATTAAACGATGGGTTCAAAACTTATCGATTACCGTTTTAGCAACTTTATGGCTAGTTCTGCCATTTTTCAACTGGCATTTAGCTATCGAAAACATAACTTTACAGGATGCATTAAGTATAGCATTATAATTTATTATATATTTAAGCATTTTTAATTCCGAATGGAACGAAGAAGCTTATAGTTTACAAAGATGTTAATTATTTTTTTTTTTTTATCTGTTTGTCACTTTTCTATCAGAATACTTGCTCGAATCTCTACTTGTAGCAACTTTTCTGAAAGGAAACCGGCGTGGAGAGGTACTTTAAGGAGGCTATTTGCCAATTTTCTCAAGGGTTCTCTCATCAAATGCGAAAAACCGAAAAACAACGGAGGAAAAACGGGAAAATGTACGAAATATATTACTAAAATATTACGATTTTTTTTTAAACATTGTAGCTAAGTGTTTATTTAGGTTTTTTAAACGTTTTGTCAGATTTTCATTTTACATATGAGCAACATAGAGTCTCAGAATAAAGGTTCTAATCCGGCTAAATCCGATTCTGACAAGACTAAAAAATTCTGGAAAATATTCAAGTCGAACTGTAAAATTCGAATTGTTCAACTTTTTGACGCGCACAAATTCTTCCAATAAAAATATTACGACACGTATGAGAACACGTTTTTATGTTTGATTTATTTTATAGGTACCTATAGGTACTGAGAGTAAAACCGCCAAAGGCAAATACCGATTTTATTGACGAAAACAAATTCCATATAAGGTCGCAATAACTTACGTCTACTCTTATTGGACCGCGTATATATAAAAAAAAAAATAATAATAATAAGTACCGCGGAACGCAATTTACTATAAATCCGATTTTTACTACCGAGTAAGCGTCGGTCGTATACTCGCTTTACTTAATCTCAAACTGCACCAAGCTATACTTGGTGCTTTATATATTTTAAACGGAGTTTGTACAACAAGATTTTTCATTTTAAACCGCGAGTTAAACAGTATTTTGTTTAAACGATAATGGCATTACACTACTGGCCCTTAAACTTTCATAGCACCATCCTATCCAATACTTTGATCTGATATCACTCACGTACACGCCAACATTGCGTTCCTCGGTACAATTATAATAGTGACGATTTATTTCCCAGTTTTACATCGGTTGTCGCCACGTTCAAATAAGATTTTTCGTCTAAACAGTGTAAATTTTTATTTTACGCGTGTAATACAAAAAACGGTTAGTGTGCATATTATCCGGATAATGTAAACCACAACCATATGGACGGTGTCGTGCATACATTATCCGTCTTAAATACGAACAATGTATACACATTATCCGATTAATTTGTACGTTAGCCGGTGAGCTGTGGATAAGGCATTTGTACGTAATAAATCGAGAAATATTTCGTTTAAAACAGTCCGAGCGAGCGCAGCGATCAAGCGACCCAGCCGGGTCTCTAAGTGCGCTTAAAATGCGTTTGTTTTTACTACTTCGTGTCACTAAGTAAAAATGTCAAATTATCAAAATACATACGTACTTTACCCACTCTCGGCCATAGATTATATACAAATTACCCGGGTAATTAACGAAATAATCGTTTTACAATTGTAAATTTTTACTACGTCCACTAGGTTTATGAGTAGTGCAGTTCACCTTACTCGGATAATGTATCCGTCTCTCGTACTTTACCCGAAACGTGTGCATCGTAAGAATATTATAACGGTGTAGTAAGTATATTCAGGGGCGTGCTTTTGGGGGGGAGGTTGGCGATGAAGGTTATCGCCCCTCCTCCCCCCGGCAGAAGTAGGCTTACATTGGTATTTGGCATAGTCATTGGTCTAGAAGTATTATTTGACATAATTTTTTTTCTTATCAACCATTAATATTAAATTTAATTATTTCGCCCCCCCCCCATAGCCAAGGTCTGGAGACGCCTCTGAGTATATTATGTACGTATTACACTGTTATGGAATATTGATAATACTATAATGGTAATACCGACCAATGTTTTTTTTGTTATCGATTTGAGCACTGGTCATCGGCCGCCGTCACGCGTCCACCGTCCTGACCGTCGAGTTTTTGTTGTGGTACGCCTCCAACCGGTGAGACAAATCGTGTATGATATCCCGGAACACAACCGAATCGATGTTGTCTCCGAGCACGTACAGCAACATCCAATCGCCCAGCTTGGACCGGCGAACGATGTTGCCGATGGCCTGTCGTTTGATCAGCCGAAACCGCACGCAAAACAAATACACGCGCATCCGCGGCGACACGATTATGATGAACCTGAGAAAAAAATACATGTGACTTTTCTTCTAATAAAACAATATATATATATGTCAAAAAGTCACGAAAATTGTGTGGTTTAGTGCTAGGATTTCCTATCCATTTACACACGATGTTTCTAATTTTCCTTAAATGCAAATTAATAATAACTATTCAACTATTGGTTTTAAATTGTGTCTACGATTTGGCTCGTTCAGAATTGAACGCGAAATAATGGTGTTGTTTTTTTTTTTTTTTGCATATTTCTATCAAAATTCTTATAAATGCATAAATTATTTAACATTTTCGGGAATTTTTTTGAAAAAAACCTATTTAAAATCATATTTGATTGATAAACGTCCAGCATATTATAATATACTACATAATAATTAATTCTCAAACATTCATAGTAAAGAAGTCAAATTGAGAATATTAGTTTTTCAAAACTAACGATGGAAATATTCATCGTATGATTTGAAATCTAGGTGTTATTAACAATATGGTTGATCTAAAGTTTTATTTTGAAAAATGTTTAAGCACCTACTAAAAATGGTTAAAATTGACATATTTTTGCGTAATTCAACAATATACATTTGTACTGTACACGTAGCATTGATTTTCAGCGCATTAAGCACTGAGCGTTGCTTAGTAATCAAGGCAAAGTGAAATACTCAATTGTAATAACTGAATAATGATACAAATTACTCAAAGAAAAAAGTGACCTATAGTATAGGTAATTAACTAGTCACCCAAAAGATGCTTTATTTACGATATTAATTAAAAATGTATAATGAAAATTCTTACTTTACACAATTATTATCCCTTATTATTAATATGAATGATGAGCGACTTATGAACACACAATAAGCTCTCGTCTAAAAAAAAAGTACCCAGGCGTGAATATTACTTAAACACATCGTATTGTATAATCGTTTCTAATTGAAACGCACCTATGTATAAACCTTGTATATAAATCAATTTCACCAATTAACGTTTATTTAAAATATTAACTGTAAAGTAACTATATTATTAAAAATAATGATTCAAGATCGGTGAAAATTAACGGTCCAAGTTGAAAAGTTATCGCGATGGAAAAAAAGTAACTCGAACGTTACAAAGTTTTACAAACAACAAGATACGAACTTTAACGATAGCCTATATAAATTCTAAATTTCCGAAGGGTATTCGAACGAAATTTCTTTTTCGTACACACGTACGCAAGTATAATGTACATAGTATAACGATATTATCTGCGATCGAAATTCGAGCGAAGAACTTTTGCGATATTTATTCGTGTTTTTTTTTTTTATATATATACATGTATTTACAGGGTGATTCACTACGCGTGTTCACCCCATTTTTCCGGTTAATTTGTGCACATATCCAAATGCTGATGTTTGAGTGTGGTTAAAGCCTATATTTTAGTTACTGGAGCACTAATAAAACGCTGCGCATCGTGCCACCACATAAATTATACTCCACTACTCTCCCCCTACCTAAACATAAAAGTGAAATATCTAATCGACGGATCGACGGAAAACAACAATTTCGATACCAAAATGTATTTAAAGTAATACTCCGTCTATTTATGGCATTTTTAGTATAGGTTCTCATTTGAAAAACCAAAGTCGAGATACTCCTTAAATGTTGTGAAAAATCTAAGTATTCGAAAATATAGACTTTAACTATACTTAAAGATGCCAAATATCAGAAATTGAATGTATACAAAATTTAACTAAAAAAAAAAATGGATAAGCACACTTAGTAAATCACCCTATATACACACACGCTCGGATCGGTCGGAAACGTATTATTATTGTGATATTATTTTAAGGCAACGCGCGAACCACCGGGGTATTGTAACACGAGGTGGCCAATATTTATTTTAAAACGCGAACATATAGAGAGGTACCAATGGCATACCATCGCAATAATTATTTTCGATTTTTACCGTTCACAATAATACAAACGTTGACAATTTTACTCCGTCAGTCATTGCCGGTCGATGTAAAAACAATATGTCATCGGTTGATGTATTCCTTAAGGTCGTAGAAAACGACTGCTGCTGCTGCTGCTGCTGCTGCGATTTACCGGAGTTATTTCCTCTGTATATGTGTATAATAGACAGGTTAAAGAAGGAAAAGAAAATCTACGTGTTTCATTATTATTTATCTAATTACGACTTTCGGATGGATGCGCTCTAGAGAGTACGTGCAGTGTAATGTACAATAGATTTTATTTTTCCGTTTCGACAAAATTCGACGATTCCGCAACTATATACGTAGCGTTTTCCTATACCTTATAAACGGTACAGTTTATATACCTGTATATATGTGTGTGTGTGTTTGTGTATTCGGTAAAAACATATTATATAAATAGAATACTTTCATCGAATTATGCGTCTTTGTGTTGTTTTTTTTTTTTTTTTTTCATTTTTTTCCGTTTCGGAAATGAACCAACCGAACTGTGATCTGGGCAATAATAATAAAATTATACTACTACTATATAACTACACTAATAATATCAACAAAATTCTATTGAATTCCTCAGGCGCGTGTATAAAGGACGATTTTAGGGATTCAACTCCCTCCACGAAATTTCATGAAAATTATGATGAAAGCAGATTTTTTTAATAGAGTCTCAAAAGTGGTTTTTATCAACGAGAAAAATAAGTATAATTTTGGTTTTATTTTTATTTTATTACTAGATAATATTGATATGTATTGTTATTATTGTCGTTTCAAGTTTTTTGCGGTTTTCCTAATATTAGAAAATTATAACCGATACGACGATATTGCATAGTCCGCATTATGATAACAGTAATATGAACTGCGTTCTAATTTAGGCTGTATTCACTAAAAAATTATTAAATGTAAACTAATTTAGTAATGGATACCTAAAAGGCTAAAAATTAATATTATAAAATACCTATTGATGTTTTTATTGAAAAATAAATAATCTTACAATTGAAAGTATGTAAAGTGTACAACCTTAACTTCCCCCCCCCCCCCGGAAATATGTTTTTTGTAAATGTACCAGGAATCTCTATATTTTTTTTTTTTTACATACACTCGAAATCAAATTTAAAAATTATATTTACCATTTTTCGGTTTCTGTATTATCTGTAGTGGTATTATTGAAATTCATTTTTGTAAGATGGTTTTTTTTTTTTCTTAACATTTTAGTTTTTAGTGTAGGTATCTAGTATATACAATGGCACCTGCCGTTTTGTTCAGTGCCTACAATCTACGTATACGGCGTTTTATAATACGTGACTATTAAATTTTTGATATTCATAATAAATTAGTGTTACGTCTATAAAAAAATAATTGACTAGTGTAGGTAGGTACTACCTAGTAATTCAATTTATACCTACGGATTAAAATTTAAATATCCGCGTAGTTTCTAAAACGAAATTTTAAATTGAATGCGATTCGAAACCGAAATCGGTTTGGGACTGCTTTACACGCGTGGGTCAAAATGTAAATCCGCCATATATTTTGCGCGACTTAACAAACAATATAATATAATTTTTAAATTAATACTTTTAACCTTTCATGCTTCCCCCCCCCTTTTTTTTTTAAAAAAAAATATTCTTGTCTTTAAAGAAAAAAAAAATTGCCACTTCACACTGATTTCCTAAATACCGTAATACACAATACGAGAGTGAAAAGGTTTCATAGATAAAAAAACGGGACACGTTGTGTTGGGTATATAAAATAAAACTGAAAATATAAGTGAGAGCGAATATATTGAGATGTGTTACGATAAAGAGACATAATGAAATGGTTAAAAAGATGGAAGACGGGAAAAGAGGTAGGCCGAAGAAAAAATAAATATAGGTTATTTTACGAGAGATAATATGAGAGCATGTGGAATATTGATGAAGAACTGATGATGGACATGGCGGGACGTTGTGGGTGAGCATAAGAGTAACTGACCCACTCGCGCCAAATCATAGTGAAGAGGAAGAAGACGATTATCGTTTATGGTTTTTAATATTATGTTTTATCCACCGAACAATTTCGTTCCCTGTGTACGCAATTAGTATTATACGCACTGATAAAGTAAAAAGAGCAATGTTAAACGATATTTTTAATTGAATATTGCACCGCGTACCTGTAAACGAGAACGCCCGCCGACAAAAACCCGAGGATCATGAACCAGAACCACAAAAAAACGTAAATCTTCTCGTTGACGGCGTTCAACGGAAGTATACAAATAGAGTCGTGCGTTTCCACCTCGCCGGACACGCCGAACTTATGGAAAATGCACTTGGTCATCCTGGGAAAAATAAAAATCATTGGGTCCACACGGTCTTCCTGGTCGCTCTCCAGAAACCGGATCACGTCCACGCCGAACGTCAGAAATGCTCCGTCGAAGAAACGGTTCATCATGAACATTTGACCTAAGGATAAAAAAAATAATAATTAGAAAACGTCACAGTTTGTAGTTTTTATTAATTCGGCCGTAATAAGTTATAGGTGCTCATTATAATGATATACTTTAATATTGACCAAAATGTATAGAGTGGTCAGTTTTGGATTAGACACTCATCGACTAGGAAAATATTTTTATTTTTTTTTTTAACAATTTAACAAGCAGCTCTAAAATGTTACATTACCGTTATTTTTTGTCAATCTTATTTTTGGGAGTCAAATCACTAACCACTTTTGACTTCAAAAACAGCAATCTAAAAATTCCACGAACAGATAGAATTTTATTTTAAGTTAAAATTACATTTTGGTGTTAACATTCTTTATTTTCGAAAGGGAAGAAAGGAACATCATTTTTGTGGTCGCGCAATGTTTGAAAAATGTTTCACCTCTTCCAGTTTTTATTTGGAGAATTTTTTAATATAGGTTTGTTATTTTTAAACCAAAAGTGAGAAGTTTTTTCATCTCCGAAAATAAGAATGACAAATATTACGGTAATGAAAAATTCTAAAATTACTTGTATTTTAAATCATCCTAAACGAATTCCGATAAAAATTAATACTTTCCGACATAATGAGTTTCTTATCACCCAGGAAAGATCACCCTGTATACAAATATACACAAATTAAAACGATAAAAACAAATCTACTTTACCGAAATAAAAGACATTGCGCAGTAGATTTAGTATCGTAAAATATTTAGCACTGCATTTTGTATACCATTTGAATAAGCATATTTTGAGGACGTTGTACCGGCATTTGCCATCTCTGGCTATCTAACGAGCAATATACTAAAGGTTATTTCACCAAATATTAAAGGCATTTACTACTTGTTCACCGAGGGACATTATATACTTTCATTCACAAATGTTACACTATGATGAAGAAGAAATATATTACATTTACTTTTAATCTCTTTACAAAACGCAGTAAATAATGTCGCCTTTAGTTTAATGAAACGGCTTTTATTAAAAGTCTATTATTAAAGCTCGAGTGCCTACTATATTGGAAGTACAACATTATAAGTTTTTTTGTTAAGCAGACAGAGACGTTGAATGTCCGTGTAACGTCCTCTTGAATTTGATATCCTGTACACATTCGAGTGGGTACCTGTATTTTATAACGTTTGAAATATTACGATAATAATATTTAAATAAAATTATTATTTAGACCGTTAGTCGGCGTTAAAAAAATAATAATTCACGATTTCGTGAATACGTACTACCTACGTCGTTGTGACAGCGCGGCCCATCGTCGTATCTATAAGTATGTAATGTTACATAAAATTAAAACCTATTCGTTAATAATTACTGCGTGATTTAAATAGCATTATAATCGGATATCGCGAATTGTAAAATCACGAAATGTCACTATGATAATATGCGTCTATTTTATTTTTGTTGATATTTTATTTTTCGTTCATAAGTCTGATTTACGACCTAGAAAATTGAACTGATACGGATGAAAAAGTAAATGAAAAAAGACAGACATACTTCGCACGGTGGGTGCAGCCACTGTTGTTGGTGGGAAGTTAGAAAATTAGGATATAGAGGGGAAATTAATCAGTATCTGAAAGCAATGATAAACCGTTGTTTACTAAAAACGATTCTGAACGGAGTTCAATTGATAGTGATGTTTTATCAACAATATATATGTCATAGTGAAATAATTAAATAGGCATTATTTATTTTCTTTAATAATGTTTGGTTAATATGTTTACGGTATCGATTTCCCGTTTTTCCTACGTTTTTTCCGGTTTTCCCGTTTTTTTTTTTTTAGGTTTTTCAAATTTGATGAGAAAACTCCTGAGAAAATCGACAAAAGACCTCTTTAAAGTGCTACCCTAAGAAAATATCCTATCAGAAAAATGTCTATATCATATACATCAGAGTAAACTTTCTGGTAGAAAAAGTGTTTACATAAAAAAAAATAAAAAATCTGTAAAGTCAATACATTCTTCGCCACACTCCGAATCTAAAACCAACCGTATTCGTAAAATACACGGTTTTCGAATTTATTATAATCATAGCTTGGACTTTATAGTGTTGGCTAAATACTAAAGAATACGCGGATAAAAATAGCAGAGTGAGCTATGCAATTTGTTTTACGCATCAGGGATTCCAAATGTACAATTTTATTTTACATTTTTTTTATACAAATTAAATTTTTTTAGACTTTTACTGCCATTTTTTAGATAATACCTATACATTAAGTATTGTTTATATTGTGTTTTTCATATATCTCGTTTGAAATGTATTCTTCTTTTTACCAGATAATTTTGAATAATTTGTTTATTGTCATATTGTGTATATTTCGGTACTTTTTAGGTAGGTCAATAAAATTCGAACCCTGGTTATAAAATTAAAAAATATTGTGCAGAATGAAAGTTATTGCATATTTTGTCGAATCTTCGTGGGACAACCTGTGTATTATTATTTATTGGAATTATCAATAGTTTAGGTTCAGAGTGGTGTAAGGTAAGTATGTATATTAAATCGTATTCAGTCATAATTGTTGAGATCCGAAATTTTAAACAGGTGAACAGCTGTGTCATTACCTGGGTTGCACGGGGGTCATGATCCCCAATCCCCATCGGCCGTATTTTTAAAATATTTATATCATAATCGTTTCGTGTTTATGTTACTAAATGGTGTACAAGTATTATGTGATAGTGACATGGCTAGTGGCATAGGTCAAAATGGTCAATTTCCAGCGGTCAATTACAGACAATAATTTCAAACGCAGTTTATTGAACCATTAACTTGTGAACTAAACAATACAGGAAAAGTTGTTTTATTGTAATTACATATTATGATGATGACAATTTAGTTGAACTATTTTTTTTAAGGGACAGGTACTCGATAATAAAATTAACTCGAAAAACATAAGACATCACCCACCGCTCAGCTGAAAGGTTAAATTAAGTATACCTCTCCCTAACCCCCCCCCTCCCTATTGGAGAAACGACGTAAACCCAAATAAAATTTATTCAGTGAAAACGAATAAACACTGTGTTTACACTACCAATAATAGCTGATTATAATGATGGTGAAAAAGTTTTATCTACACGTATAAAAACTATATCAGATAGCTACGACAGACTCACGTGCAATTACGTCACACCGGCGAACAAAGAAAACAAAAAAATACAAATAACAACAAAAATAAAACGGGTTTCGGACGATTACGAATATGTGATATTGGAATAATATTATTATTGTGTCGGTGTGTGGACCACGACCCGCGAAAACGAGTTTTTTTTTTTCGGCCCTCCAGCTTTAATATGATTTTTTTTTTGTTACCATAAGAATATTAATTAGGCGCAGTTTTCGTAATAATAAATTAAATGTTTTTTTATTAAGTTTTTCGTTGAGTTTTTTACGACCTGTCATATTAACATTGTTTGAACATACACTAAATGGGCGCCCTCGAGCCAAATTTATAGGATCGAGCCCACACACTTATCGTATGTCATAGATCATATACATTTTATATAAATCAAGACGATTCCAAATTTCAGTTACTATGTATCGTCCGGCCGGAACGAAAATACGAACGCAGACAATATTTTTCGCGTCGCGGGTAGAAATGGGAAATCAAAACGATACTTAAAACGTGCGTTTATCCGGAAGAAACTTTTTCCCTCCTATAATCTAATGTTTAACGAATTTCTACTTTCACCGGAATTTCACAATTTTCCAAACAAAACCATTTTTACCGGAAATTTGTAGTCGTATATAAAAAAAAAAAAAACTACAAGCGTATTGTTCGGTTGAAATATAAGTCTACAATAAATTATTAACAAGCTGTAAAATATATGCACATTCATTTAATGTAAAACACTAATTTTCTCACAAAGTATTGACTTTTTAAAACAATTTTATTTTTTTTTTTTTTTTTTTTTTTTTTTTTTTGACAAATTAAAAAGAAAGCAGTTCTAAAAGTCGAGGAACAATTTATTATAATTTCGTCCCGTTTACGTAACAGAGAGACATTCCGAAACAGCCGTACGAAATAGGCGGGCGGTGAACGCATGTTGTACGAGAGCCGATACACAATAATAATGGTAATTCCGACTTTCGGATTGTCGTGCGCGTCTGCGTTACACGGGCGAATTCGACACCGTGAATCGGCGCAAGATAATTCGGTTCGTCGGATCGGAAAACGCGCCCCGGCGAGCGACGGCGGCGCCCGGAAAAAGATTGTTGTGAGACTTAACGTCGACATCATTTTATTATTATAACGATCGCGACGATGATAACGGACGTTCGGCACGCGCACAACCGTTTCACAGCCGATTCGAATAAACGGTTTTGCGTCCGCGACAGAAATAACAGCACCCACCTATAGGTTGTACGTTGTATTATCGTGCATTTCACCAGCATCGCCGTGTTGGAAAACGCACAAATTTTCCGCATCATCGCAGTAACCGTTTTGCGGGCTATTCGGTTTACAGTTGACCCCGTGCGAAAAACCCGACCCGGAACAAAAACACATAAAACATACGGAAATGTCAAAATTCTACCTATTAGCAACAGCTATTGTATAGTGTTGCGTACGGTCCTAATAGGTTAACACCCGAACCGGATTGAAAACGGTTGAAGTGGTTTACGCGAGTTTCGCGTGAAACTTCGCACGGTTACGACACTCAGTTTGGACAAGAAAAATATATATTTGTATTTATATATATATATATTTTTTTTTAACTACTAATTGATTGCTCATTCTTTTTTTGGTGTAAAAATCGGTTTCGAACTCTGTGCGGCTGCAGTGGCGCGCGCAAAATGATATCTCTTGAAAATTCATTGTCGTCGTGACCCAATTGGTCGACGGAGTGAGGCAAATAATTTCGATTGCACCGCCGCTACCGATGGTTAACCGAATGGAAAATTAAAAAAAAAAAAAACGTAATTTAAATATAACCGTTGGATACCCGTTCGTTTCCCGTTATCGCCAAAAAGTCGTAACACACGATTTCGACTGGCAAACTTGTTCCGATCAACACCAAGTTTCTGGTAACATTTTCGATCTAATTGGTACGTTCGGCTGATCATCTTTTAAAATTATTTTTCGTAACAAAAGGGAAAACAACCAATGACGATACGCTAGTTTCGGACGAAATCTATGTCGCGCAGAAACCCGAAATTCCAAACACAACGGACGGATGGACGCGAGTCCGACAACATCACGAAGCAAGATTTTTAAATTTCAGTCTGTTTGTTGGTAATTCACATTTTTATTATTATTATTATTATTTCTTGGTTACACGAGAGAAAAAAGCGATTATGATTTATAGTGACTCTCGATATAAAAACTAAATTGCCACAGCCTAACCAGCATTACCTGCAACTACCCACATATAAGCGGTGGCCCACACATGGTGTGAAGTACACTATATCTGACTTTTTTTTAACAAGGTATACAGAATGATTATAATTTCCTATTAAACGTGTTCGTTTAAAGACTAATATTTCTTAGGGACGTGATCAAGCGTTTCCCTCTAATGGAATATGTATTAACGGCGAATAAATGGAAACTATCCGTCGGTTTCGGTTTTTTATCTACAGGAGTCGTAAAGTATTGCGCGTAAAGAATACCGGTTGCAAATGCAACTTTGTCCGGGAGAAAGAAAAAATATCGAATCGATAATAAATTATCATATAGCCGAGCGCGACTTTCATCTATACAGGTAACGACATACGAAACCCCCGGATTTCTGACCACGGAATTACGTGAAATTAATCACGTTTACCCACGTCCCCGACATCGGAAACGGCGCCGCTCCAGATGCGTTTTACGGTAATAACCCGTCCCGACCACGCAGTGACCGCTCGTATACCAGAGCTGCGTGTACTTACCCACGACGTTGCACAACGCCATCGTTTCGCACAGATAATATCGGTACGTCCACCAATTGTGGTACCGCAGGTTCTCCCACAAGTAGTCGAGCAGGATTTTTTTCTTCTGCTTCTTCTCCGCGTCCGTGCAAATGGCCACGTCCAGGTCCATCATAAGCGCCCTGATCTTTCCACCCTCCCAGTGTTTCCACAGCCATCTGGGCGTGTAGAACAATATCGCCTGCGCACATAAAAAACGTTAAAATGATTATTGCGGTGCCTGGTTATTAAATTACCTTAAAAACTATATATAAAAATAAAATACAAAATTGCAAAATCGCCTTTGTATTCTATCACTCAACTCGACTGCACAGAGACGGAAAATTGTATGGAGAACGACACATTTTTGTGAACCAACATAGTAAATCAATGACTGGTGATATTTTTAGAGCGGTATAATGTATTCTGCCCATGGGCGACAGTTTTTAGAGTAACGCAGTATACTATAACATGGTTCACACCGTAAGTCGTGACACACTGATTACAAGTTTGAATTCAAATCGTAAGTGACAGGGAGTATATACTTGCCCCCGTAAACTATTCCTACTTTTTTTTTTTTTTTTATTCCCAGTAAACCGCCCGTTCCTAGTTGAGGCCTATACACTATATATGCATAGGTATACTACTATACTACTATATAATATTATAATATACTCGTCCGTATTATTACTGTAATATCGGACACGGCAATAATATTATAATAAGTGAACGGAGCAGCGCTCGACGAGCCCTGGCGATAACGGCGCGTGGAAGCAATCAATCATTTTTCGGACCGAACAACAAATTGGCCGACATCCCATACGAGTACGACGAGTATATACCTCGTCCCCGGCACACGCATCAGACATCGTTTTTATTGGCCGGTATATTAAAAATAATTAGAAGTAATTTTATATTTTCTTTGGCACCATTGTCGTAGTTTTGGCTCAGGTCCCCGGGTACATTGTGTCAACCTCCTCCGCCTCCGCGTCGTCCAGGAGAAAATTGGACTTTTTTTTTTCTGGTTTCATATTATTATTATAATATATTTGTTTTTCGTTTTTTTCATCTTACTTGTCGGCCGCTGCCGCCGCTGAGTGATTTACGAGAGACTATCGGAAGACTCGTATAACTCGAAAAACACGAAACCTACATGCGTAGATACCTATATAATAATGTAAGTACCTATACATTCGTAAATGTATAGGAATTATTATTTCGACGAATGACGGGCCGGAACGGCAATCCGTCAACGGTCCAACGAAAATAATATTATTATACCTTCAGCGATAGTATACCGAGTGTAACACGAACATCCAACACCTGAAATAACTTATTTTTAAACTTATTTTTCTTATAATCGTTTCTATGTTCCTTACCCTGTGATTGCTCCATTTAAAATTTTTTTTAAATAAAAATAGATTTCCGAAATCCAATATATTTCGAAATAACATTTTGGCATTATAAATATTCACTTATGTTGAATCTTTAAGTTTCTACAATTTTCTAAAGTTTACAAAAATCGATCATTTATAAGAATCGATTGATATTGAATTAGAAGTAACAATGAAAACAATTTAAATTCTCGTAAAAATCAAACAATTATAGACAATTAATGATTCATCGTTAGTAAATATTTGTAACACCGGAATTTTGTTTCAAAATACATTTATAAAAAGCTACCTAACTTGGATTTTGTGAAAACAATTTTTTTTAAACATTTTAATTTTTAATTTTTAGAGATGGAAAGTATATATAAAAAAAAATAGATGAATTATATATTCGTGTTACATCCTGTGTTATATTACAGTCGAGTAAAAATTTCCTAATTAGAATATTGTTCGGCGTGTACAACTTATAACGAACTAGGTGTCCAAACGTCGCGTGCATTCAGTTGAATTAATTTTAATATTCTTTGTGGCTGGGCGTGCGAAGAACTATAATAGTGTTAGTCGTCGTCGGTCACGGTTAAAATCGTATTATTATTTGTTTTATATTTATTTGTGTGTATATGTGTGGTTTTTTTTTCGTATCTCCTAAAAGAAAATTGAGGTCAAACGATGTTGCAGTTCGGTTTAATATTGCGTTACGTACTCGAAGCAATAATGATCGTATCTTACACTAGGTTCGTCACGAATACATTACGGTATCCTTATCTTGGGCGATTCCCCCCTCCCCAAATCGATTCCAAATAGTAAACGACAAATCGTCAAATTTGTTCCTCTCTACCTTCGTCTCTCGCGAAAACTTTTCGTTAAACAACCAACATAAATCTATTCTCTCTTTTAGAAAAACAGACAAAACATGCACTGTAAAATCTAGCTAAAATATTAATGAGGTTTTTTTTTTTATTTTTTAAAATAGCTGATTGTTGATGGTCGCTTTTTTGTTGTTAAAACTGAAAAAAAATGATTTGAGATATTTAATGTCAAAACTCTTATAATGAATTTTAGCAAAACCCAAATGCCAAGATAAAGACGGAAAAATGTGAACATTTTGTTTTCATTATTTGGAACTGATCTGTGGGACAAGCGTTAGAAATTTTGTGTTCCAAACCCGAATAAGAACAACCCAAATGCAACAGTTAAATTGCAATTTGCTTTTGTCTAGAAAATCACGACCTCCATCCAGAGATTTATTTTTTAAGAATAATATCCATAGAAATTAAACTTAAAAAAACGCTATATGATCCAATATCTTGGATACCAACAACAAATAAAATAAACGGCTCACTCAGAACACTCTCGTGTGATAAATTTAAAACCGAATTCATCAGACATTCTCGTATTAGCGATTATTTTCTCTTATGAATTATTCGACAGCGGGATTAATTATCGAGTTCATGATTAAAATTAAGTTGAAAATGTAGTAAGTTAGATATCGTTAAATAACTTAATTTTAATTAACGTTCTTAACGCGTTAATACCATTTTTCGACTAACTTTTGATATAGTTACTTTTTTTTCAAGTTAAAAAAAGTTTTAATATTTATGTTTCACGAGTTATTTTTTATTTTTCCATGTTATAAAAGGAAAAAAATATAATAGTAGTTTTTAACTAAACTAGTTTTCTTTTATATTTACTTAACTAAAAAGAAAAAAAAATTTATTTAACCGGCCAAGTGGACTATTAAAATATTACGACGTGTTAAAAGCCAGAATATTTTAGACGAGAAGTTAATTACGAAATGCCGAATCCGCGCGCGTACATAAATTATAAATCCATTAGTTTCATCATAATCTAACGGTTATTTTGCTATTGTTTCGTCCCGATAATTATATCGTCGCGTTTAATAAATGAATATATTAACGTATTACTGTTATAAGCCTATTTGAAAAAAAAAATACCGCGAGCAGCAGAGCTCCGTCTCTACTGATCAAAGTCGAATTTTTCCTCGCCTGTTTTGATTGTGTATTATATAAAAATATTCCCCCGTAAAACAATAAATTTATATATTACAATTAATAGTATTATAATACTATGATTTTAGCATATAAACAGCGGGGGTGAAGGTTGAAAGTTTAAACCCAAAAAGGCAAATCCTTAATACCAATGCAATAATGTAATGTATAAAATGTCATCTCCATTCGTAGCCCCGACTTCGTATCAAATTTTCATACAAAACAATGATAAACCAGAAAATTATATCATATTTAGAATTTCCTATTGGAGGACAGCTAAGAAAATCGATATTTCAAAACTCGTGTTGTGTACATTTTTACTTTTCCGGTTTTCCTCATTATTATTAATAAAAGTACACAACATTTCTAAAAGAAAACGATCTTTCCTAAAACACAATTTCCTACCATTCTCTAATGTAAAATATCATATACGTTATTTGGAGTAAAATCGTGGAATATCATCGGTTGAATGATCTTTATACGCTCAAATTCAATAAAGCCAATATTCAATATAGTATACTATAAATAAGTGGTTTTTTTACGAATCATTCATAGGGTAGCGTAGCTATTAATTTACAACTCGGATAGTAGATGCTATCTCTCGCCGTCCCGTAATGACGCTTATGTTTAAGGATTATAGAGCAAGTCTTCCGGTCGAAGTCGTGTGCAATATTAGTTGATAGGAAAAAAAAACAACAAAACATCAAATTGCTCAAAATTGAAAATCGACTGAAGCTCGCGCACAATAATAGTATATAATGTACGACCAAAATGTTCTCGGCCGGCTATGGAACCGCGATCGACTATGACGTATTGAATCTTTACTAATAATATTATTTTTCGTTACGTTAAATACAAAAACCCATAGGAAATAAAATTATGGCCGGTATAGGCGCCAAACTTTCATAGAACCTTTATATTTATATTATGCTATAGGTATAATAATGCAAACCACCGCAGGTAGGCTTCGCGTCTATCTTATTACTAGGGGAGTATAACATATGTCTTGAACAATAATATTTTTTGTTGTGTAATTATACAGGGTGTTCCTTTAATGATAACAAGTAACCAGTTAACCATGTGCAGTAGAAAGAAAAAAATATTACATTTTTACTTTTTCTTTTTTTTTATCCGTTACATGTTAGAATTTAATTGTTTATTCGCTAAATATTGCCCAAAATATGCGTGATTTCTTACGAAATTCTACAATAAAATGATGGATCACGTTATTTTATATTCAATTATGCCGAACATAACTATATCGAATTTTAAACAGTAATAAATTATGGTGTGACATTTTAATTTGGATAAGAATTTTACTGTATAATGGAACCCATCGATAGAACCCACCATTTAAGGGATTACAGAAAAACGATTGGTAAAGGTTTTTTTTGGTAGGTTGTTATAATCAATGAGTAAAGAAGGACAGTATGAAATATTTTAGATTACAGAAAAAATGATTGTCATTCGTTTGCCCCATACTCAGACTGGCTGATCACTTGTAATCGTTAGAGAAACACCCGGTACACAGTTGGTTCGTAATGGATCGGTATCATATTGGCGAGCGTGTAAATATTTCGGCTGTGAGGTAACCTAATATAACCGTCGTATTAGCGAATAGTTCGAAAAGTAAACAGAAGAAAACGGAATACTTCACGTACAATATGATTAATGTGGTCTGAGACATCAACATCGAATTTTTAACATTTTTAGATGAACTAGTTCCGGGCTAACATCATGATATATGTTATAGTTTGTGTATACCATATATGTTAAAACATGTTTTTTTTTTTTTATGTAAAAGAGCTCCACCCAACTGCGACCCCCATAAATTCAAGTACCCAAATATGTGTTATCTCCGAAATCTGCTGTTTACGTCGTCGTTGTCGTGTAAAAATCGAAAAGGAAATCTATTCCAAATCTCGTGCTCTTGCAGGGGTATTTCGTCCCGTCTATCGGCGTATAGATGACGTTGTCCCGATTCGGACGATGAAATACGACTACGCGTGTTGATGTAGATAAATATAAACCGACCCGATTGGATTTCCAATATTCAATAGGATCGGCTGAAAAAAAACCGAAACACACTTATTGTCAGATTCCCGAGATTGTTCAGGGTTAAATCACGTCAATCGTCGTCGTACAGACACAAGTGTTGATATAATAGCAATACATCTATATGCCGATTAAAATCTAAACAAGGTAATCGGAGGTTTTGTTTTAGAATTTCGAAATATATTCGAATTGGCGAAAAATTTGTGTATTTTATTATCCTACGTGGATAAACACAAACAGCTGTTGTGGAGAGTTACAACAGCTGCGGCCTTTATTTTACATCACGACGACTTTATTCGATTTTTCACTGTCCAATTACGTACAAAGTTTACGTGACACATGTATACAAAACGAGAATTAATTTAAAAATTAGAGACACGAGGAATGCACGTATTATTTTACTTTGACATGTTTCTTTTTTCTGTCTGTTAACACGATTTTGACCCGTCGAAGACTTGCTCCGATCAAAACAAAAAATACTTCAAGAAGACAAACGGATTTCTGGTAATATTTTTCATGCACCTAACTATATATACTAGCTGAAAACCAGCTCATGCATTCTGGAAGTCGTTTCTGTAGAATTCCCATTATTCTTCCAATATTATATTATAAATCAAATGGAAAATAAAGACGGACAACATGTCAAAAACAAATTCAAAAAATGTTGAACTTTCGTGTTTATATTTTTATCGAATTCCGGTCTCTTTTGGGTACAAGACAAAACAATGTCTTGCCTAATCAATTTCGACGACTTCCGGTCGGAAACCGTCTTTTGTTTGCAATATGACTTTTCGTTCGCTTTCAGTGCATAATATATAAAAACTAATCTAACCCTAATATCCTACAACCATACCAACACTTACCACCTTCCCATGGTGCAAAGTATGTCCGGATATTTTTTTATTGTTATTGTCTATATAGAACGATCGGTCAATGACAAACGATAATGGATTTAAAAATGAATACCGCCACTGGTATAATTATATTATTTCTCTTTGAACATTAAACCGCTGTCCGTTAATATAGACATATAGACGGATTCATCAGAAACATTAAGTGAGTTTTTTTTTTTTAACGTCTACATAACCGCCGCATCTGTCCGGAGCAGTTTTAATATCGATGCCGCCGAACACTTTTCGACTAGAAGATATAATAATTATAATAATTAATACATAGTATTCCGATCCAGAGTAATTTCGACGAGTTCACTCTCCTGTTTCAAATACAGGACTCATCTCACCGATGATTTTTAGTAATGAAAAAAAAATTAGAAGACCATATTTCGAAGGAAATCTTTCTGAGGTAGTATTCATCGTAAAAAAATAAAATGAAAACGTTTAAAAATGTTCATAATACTCGTGACAGCAACACGGGACTGCGTTTCAATTTATATCTTAGTAAATTATTTTGAATAGGGGATTTTGAGTTGGTCGATTTTCATTTTTAAACTCTGAGCGGAGCGAAGAATGTATTGATTTTCCAACGAAGTTAATTTTTTTTTTTTTTATGTGAACACTTTTTTCCCAGAAAGCATACTCCGACTATCAAGTATAGCACCTATACTAAAAAGAAATGTTCTCTGGGTAGTACTATTAGAGAAGTCATTTTTTGAAATTCTCAATTATATTCGAAATAATGAGGAAAACTTGGTTTTTTAGGTTAAAAAAGATTGAAAGACTAAAAATAAGGTTATTATTGGCAACCGTTTTTATTTATTTATTGTTATTATTAAGTTTTTATTATTTTAAATCTCTTTTAAATAATCATTGTTGTCATAGAAATGCACATTGTTGTAGTCATTTTACTAAAATATGACATAATACATATTGTTGACAAAACAACACTATCAACTGAACTCCTCTCAGAATCATTTTTTTTGTTAACAATGATTCATCGTTACTCACCAATATAATTAAATTCTCTTCTGTCTTCTACGTTCCCAACTTCCCACCTACAACAATACCCACGTACGAAGTATGTTCGCCTTTTTTTCTTTCTATTTTTTAAATTTCATTAAAATGGTTGTTTAAGTAATATCTTAAATACATTACGACAACCTCTTAGAACTGTACTCGTAAGTTGTTTGTGTTAAATATTATTTTTCACCCAATAACTATTTGAAAATATAACTATTATAATATTATTCTATAGGTAGTTACATAGTAATTACATGCGTTTTAACCAGGGGCTACTAAAAATTGTCGTCAAAACGTTCTTAAATAATAATGTGTGCATCAAGTAAATTTATTGCAGGAGAATACAACTGAATGTAAAGTGAATTATAATAAATACAGTTAAAAAGTTTCGAATGGAAAAACGGTAAAAAATACAATCAAATCGAATAGCCTAAAAAAATCAACTCAGAATACTTGGTTTGTTGTCTACGATAATTCATCGTTACTTTCAAAATACAAACTAAACCTAACCGATCCACCTCCCGCTCGTGTAACCACGGACGACGATTTTTATCATGTTGATTAGCGGCGATCGTTAAATATTTTCTCGTTCTTTAGCATTCCGTTTTAATTTAACCTGTCGTAGATTACTGTAGACGTGAAGTCTGTTAACGATGTCACACGGAGACGTCGTCTTCAACGTTTCCTGGATCGTATAGCAAGCAAAAAAAAAAAAAATAAAAGTCCGTCCGTTTATACCGAGTACATCAACGGATACGGTCTCTCCCTCGCACATTCGCTCACTCGACCACAATGTGTTTTTATGGCACCCGCATCCACGTGCACTGCTGTTACAGTAAGCAGAATGCATATAAATATATTATATTATATTACACGTATTTACTATAATGTACTACCCCACGAGAGCTATATAGGTATTTTACAACACGTCGTAAAAACGAAAACCGGTCGTATAGAAAAACCATAATTTTTATTTTTTTTTTTTTTTTTTTTGGTTTCATTTTTCATATAAGCAGTATTTATGCCCAACGACAACCGCGTGTCGACGAGTGATGACCTTTATACAGATGCACGCGATAAATAATTGAGTTATCGTCGAAAGGACTGCGGTGCGGTACACAATATCTAACAACAAAAGTATAAGTACAACAAAGTATCTACTGTTGTAAATCTGCCGGTAAAACATACCATTCTAGAGTTACCGTGTTTTGTCTTTGGTCCCCGGGAAGAATTGCGTATGGGTTTCAATACAATACAAATTAAATGTTGAAAATTCGGACACTAACACACTAAAGATATATTAAAGGTTTCAAAACTTATTTTTCACAAGTATTTATAGTAAAAATGACGATGCACTCGTTTTTTGCTTAACAACTCTCGTTGACGCCCTTTTGGGAACCTCTGCACTAGATACACTAATTTTGAAAGACAAAATTGTAAAAAAAAAAAAATCCACGACTTAGGCCCGTCGACTCCGGGATCAAATCGTATTACGGTATAACGCATTATATTATCTCGAGTTAGAAAAAAAAAACAACTCGTTCGGAAATAAATTTCCACGGAGGTGCAGTCGAAATTGAAATTTGAAAAGACTTTTTTCCCATTTTTTTTTTATGTTCTGTAAATCGATCGAAAACCGTCGATTTTAAGACCGTTTCGTTGAAGCCTAGACATAATATTATTATTATACTCGTACGTAATAATTATATTGCTCCGACCGTGCCACGTCACTGATGCCTACCGCCGAAATCGTTCGGCGCGAGCCGGGCCGTGTGCGATCTAAATATAAATTGCCTAAAATAAACAATCGATTGTGTTTTGTTTAGTAATTTCCTTGATTTAATGTATTATCGACCCAACCCTCCTATATGCCGAGAGACCGGGACCTGGAAACTTTAAAGCGGACGATCGTTCGAGTGTGTGGCGTAAAATTATGCATTACGCACGTGTCCATTATTAGCGAACAGAACGCGCGGCCGTATAGCGGCGGATCCGATTCAGCGTTCAGAGTAGATACGATAAAGATGAGATAACGCGCCCGCACGGGGGAAGGGGTCAAAGGAGCTATTACCCCCACCCTCCATCCCACCGGGAATTATTTCAAACCACGTGTAATCGCGCGCGCGTATTGTGACATACACCGTATGGTTTTCAAAAATATTTCTCGTGTAGAATTCTTTTTTTTTTTTTTTACGCAATTAACAATTACGAAATTTCGGGAATAGAAATCACCATAATTTTTCCGCCGCTATTTTAAGATAACCGTGTCGTCTACGCATTTATTAGTTTACGTTACCGCGTGCCGCGTAAAATATTGTAGAATCTTCCAGAAACGATTTTTCCCAGACAATAACGACGGCGACAACAACGTTTAAACGATAAATGTATACAATGCATTATTACGTCTTCTATACAATCGTTTTCGTGTCGTATTTTTTAACTTTTGAGTGACGACATTATAAACGCATATACTTTTAACAACGTTTTATCAGTTAACATGAACGTAAACCATAAATAATGAAAAAAAGTCTTCGTTGTTAGTTTACACGTTGTGTTACGTATTGATATTAAATGTTACGATTCTGTTAATCTGCATTAACAAATTATTACTACTGCTGTTAACGAAATATATAAAGTAATTTAAATAAACTCGTATTTAAAAAGTATTCATTTTTGTTATAAATCTAAGCATATTTAAAAGACTTTTGTGTGATGAGGGATGACGTGATGTTGATTAGTTTTTTTTTTTTTAGTAAGGTATGATATTTTAGAATTAAAATACTGTAAAAGTGTACTAAAATCACCACCGATTATTCTGGTTTGGCCTTTGACTGGCTTTTAAGTGATTAATTGGAATTTTATCCCGCACGCGCGCTTGGTAGATAAACGACATTGACTATTTATCGGATATAGGTAACATAATTGTATAATATCAGGGCTGTGGGTTTAACGCAATAAAATATGTATAACGATCAATAATGTCTCGATTATGCAAAATAAAATTACGCGTGCCAACGTGTAATTAGGCCAAGATTCAAAATCGCGTCTTACCTAGCTACTTTTCAATGTAATATAAATACAAATACGCAAATGCATAAGATTCCGGGCCCTGCAGTTATAACCATATGTGATTCAAACGCGTATTGCATCGGGGAAGCCGTGTGTCTCAAAATAAACTAAACGAATTCGGAATCGCGGTGCCGGACGAGAAAAAAAAACGTCGAATACAATAAAACAGTACGAAATTGTCCCGGCTGAACGCTAGTGTGCCGTGTCGTATTCTCGGTGTTTCGCGATATATGCCTACAAAAGCTGCCGCAGACTCCGAAGACTGTACGGGTTTTTTTTTTTTTTTCCAAAAAAAACCCATTAGATTAGATACAGTTTATAGGTTAGAATAGGTCCGAAACGAACACGCATCGTGAGCGGCAACCGACGTTCGGTCCGATAGGAATGCCGAACGCATCGGCGTTTAAAAACCACTCTCAGCCGCTATATCACGATACATTTTATACTCGATTTTTCACTTCACAAATCTCGGCGAATACCGTTTTATTACGTATATTATAATATTATAACATGTGTCTACGACTCGAATCGGTTACACGGTGTTTAAAAAAAAAAAAAACAAAAAAACAAAAAACGTACAAAACTTGCTGAAACATAATAACTTAACCGGCGACACGTCTGCGAGTACTCGTTTCAATGCTGCGCGGTTTTTAAAAACTTTAAATCGCTCTCGAGTGAAAAGTTTCGTATAAAAACACGTTTTTCGACCACTGAAATTTACGTGATGTTTTCAAAAAAAAAAAAAAATGTATAGGTTCTCATTTGAATTTTAAAAATCGACTCCTCTCCGAAAAAAAAAAAACAAGTTTAAAAATTGTAAGCCCGCGTGCAATTTTAAATTAAACTACTAGAAACACGATTTTTTTATCATACATTTTTCTCTATTTGGCATATTATTATGTATATGAGAAAATTGCTCTAAGATAAGTCATAAATTTTTATTCGTCCGGTTATTTTTTTCGCGTTCGGATAGACGTATACAACCAACCATACAAGCGAAAATCGTTTTTTTTTTTTTTTTTCTTTATCGAATATTCTCGCAATTAAGTATCGTGTTCGTGACGAATTGTTTCGGAATCGGGACGAACATCTAGGAAATAAAATGTATAAATCGTAGAGGTTAGGTACGGATTTTGACGGTGCTTTGTTTTGTTTATCTACTATTGGCTTAGAATAAGACTTTTTCAATAATGAATATAATCCATATAACGTATAATGATGAATGATTTTTAAAGTGTTTATTTTTGAGGTTCTACGGTGCTTCGAAATACTCACCCTGCTTATAATAAATTCCTTAAACAATATCGCTAGTAAAGCAAACGGTTTTTATTCCATTTTCGGCCGATGTTATAACGATTTTTAGTATTTTAAACGATTTCTTCTTCGGAAATTTTTTTTTTTTCAAACTCTAATTACGGATCGCAAGAAACGTGGAAAATAATCGTCTCGATCGTGAAATATAGTTATATGGTATATTATATTTTTTTTCCAGGCAGTATCATTATATAAGGCGCTCAAACCGCAAATTACTGCCACAGCCGCAGTATGAGATCACTTTCGCGGTAATCTTATATAGCGAACGTATGCCTGGGGTCCACCGTGTATTATGTTATCATCATTATCGGTAAACGAATAACGTTTTTCCACACTTTTTTCGCACGTTTTTTTAACACTATTTTCGTACTCGTTATACGAGCACAACCAATGAATCATCGTATGATACCGAGTAAAATATTATGATTTCCTGTCATTAATTCCTAATATAAACTACACGACGCGACGGTGTTCATGATGACGCGCGCGCGTATTACAGATGACTCTCGGCAACAATAAAACTCGAAAAATAAGTTCGCTGTCGGTTTTTTTTTTTTTTCGGTAACACCAACCGTCGGATAATGAAAATCTATAATAGACTCGTTTTTTACAAAAAAAAAAAACCTTGCTTAAGGTTCCGGCATAACTGTTATTAATTAACGAACGAGCGATTTAACGTATAATTATTATTATAATAATTGAACGTGTGTGTACCTTATATTTTGTTTAACGTGACTCACTGCGCCATGTATACATGCTGACCATTCGCCACGTCTTTTTGTCGTTTCGCTCGAGAAATATTATTATAAATTGTCATAATAATAATTATTATTATACAAATCAGAGGAAAAGTGGGTGTAATCGAGTGCGCATAACTCGAGTCAAACTGTTTAATGAAAAAAAATGACTCACATATGCATGCGCGTAATATGCCAGCGACATAATATTTTAGTTTTACGTATATTATACGAGATGTTATTATTTACTCTTAAAATAACTCGACATAAGTTACGTGTCAAACGGGTTGGAAACGCCTATAATACTTCATCGAATTTTATAGACGCTGTCAGTACTAAAGTCACGTTTTATGTTATTACAAACATACGTATAGGTATTCAGATTTTGTTATTAGGCTGTTCTGTTCGTATTCGTATATTATAATGCTTAATTGTCCCGAGCACGGCTTTGCCCGTGTGGAATATTGAACGAGAAGAAAAAAAAAAATGTTTTTTTTTTAAATAAAAACGCGTTTACCCGCGATTCCTCGTTCCCGCCCCCGTCCCTGTCACAGTCGATCGGTTATTGCCCGGTAATTTATCGCTTTTGAAGAGTCCACTCACTTGCCCGTGACAACTAAATTAACAAACAATAACTATCGTTTGTTTGCATCCGTGTCACCAAGGTAACCCATAAATCAAAAAAACATTAAAATTCCGTTCTCAAAATACCGAAAATCCTGTATCGGCCACCATTTTGGGGTTTAGTTTCGGAAATCCGGCTACGAGGCACATATGGACCCGTTCGTCTGCTTTCGGATGTCAATTTGCGGACCTATGCGTGCGATAAATTCTACTGTGGAACGAGACAGGCATTTCCTTTTCTATGGAAAATAGAATAGAGTAGAGAAGACGACGTATTCCAGTAATAATTATAACATGTTATTCGTTTGTGCGCGTAATCTCGCGAGAAGAAAGCCAGTAATAATTTTCAGTTCGCATCACGGGTAGAGGCCGCTGCAGTTGTATAGACGGGAACTTTGAAAGGTATACCATATAAGGTTATTTAGTTTATATACTGAAAATAACAATAAATCGTTTCAATCAAAAAACCATTCTGAGTGAAACTCGGTAAGCACCGATAAGGCTATAACGATTGTCATGGTTTTCCCTTTGTAGCCAACTAAAAACAATATAATATATTTTCGTTATATGTATTTTTTTTTTTTATTTTTTACCAGTACTATTAGGGATCATTTTTGTTTTATATAAATTACTTCTGAACGAAAAATTAGCATCTAAAACGTAAAAAAAACCGAAGCATTATTTAGGAATCGCGTTTTCTGTGAAATAAAACATATCTTAGAAAGATCAACAATAAGAATCTGAACAAATATTTCAATCGGTTTTAAATTTAGAAGCGACAATCAATAATACAGTATAATACAGATTAAATTCGTAAGAGGTTTATTTGTACTGCACAATTTCAGTGACTTTAAATTATTAAACCGAATTAAATAAAATTGATTTTGAGTGGAGGCTTGAGCTGATTTTTTTTTTAAGTTTTGTTTTCCCCACAAGTGAGGGCATCCAAAAATCAAAACAGAAAAAAATATTCAGCGGACAAATACAAACGCCCATATTGAAAACACGTCTGTTTCGCAACTATATTAATTTAGATTACATTATAAGTTCTATATTAATTTCTCCAGACAATTTTTATGTTTTTTAAACTGTTGGAAATCTAAAAGAAATCTGTTTGAATTGCAAATACCCCATCGAGCGGAAAATCTCTCGAAGCGTATGCGGTGTAAACGTACTGGAGGATTTTTACTGGCCGAAAAAAAAAAACAAATAATGTTTCCGGAATAAAATAAAACACTACGTCTCGACTTTTACCTAGCTTCGTCGTCGTTCGTCTAAAAATGTCCTCCGCCTGCAGTTATTTATCTAAATAATAATTATTATCAACAAGGTTTTCGAAATGGCCCGGGATGTAAGAACGATAATAATAAATATGAACGAGTTTGCGTGCGTACTGTATAATAATAACGGAGCGCGGATAACACGAGGACCGTGAATCGCCTACACAGTGGACGGAAAAAAAAAAAAAACAGTCACGTTAAAACGCGATTATATTCATTTTTAAGTGTTCACTGAATACTCGCGGAGCATCGTCGTGCGGCCCTCGTCGTCGTCGTGACATAATTATTATTCGCACTATCAATAAAACATGTTAAAAAAAAAAAAAACCCGCCAGAAATTACGACGAGCGTGCGAGAAAAACGTTGTTTGCCCGCGCATCACGCTGTACGATTTACGAGAGAATTCGCGCGGGTAAGCCGTGCAGGACTACCGATGACGCGCGCGCCAGAGTGGATATTATCAATATTGTTCCCGGCTCTGTTCGAGACCCGTGTGAAAACGTTAACGTCCTCTGTTTTTTTTTTTTTTTTCTAATTTTTTTCCCCCCCTTTACAATATTATTTATACGTCGGAAAATTACGGATATTATACGCTCGTTATTCTCCGGGTCTCTGTCTCGCGCGCGACTATTATACCTAATACGCTTGTACTCGAGTACATTTTCGATATTTTTAGACACGACATTATAATCGGCAACGCGCTCAAATCGTATTATCAGAAAAAAAAAAAAAACACGTATATTTTATTATTATACGCGCGTCGTATGTTTGGTACGCGTATAGTACACCGCGCGTGTGTTGCCGACGATACGCGTAGAACGAAAATGAGAAGGGGAGAACGAAAAACTGGAGAAGTTTTCGGTGGCCCTTGGCCAAAAAAATGTCCACACGCATTACATAAACGTATGCGCGTGCATCTATATAGGTAAGTATATAATATGGTATCGTTTTTAAACTGCACGCGCGATGATCTTTACCAGGTGGCGCGTTCCCCCGCTATCGCGCCGCAACGTGCAGCCCGTACCTATACACCGCGGCGGTCTATTTATTTTTTTTTTTCCATACAAATCTGGACGTTTGTATGCGCAAAGTGCGCCGGCGGCAAAACAACCAGCACATTATATCGTTTTGCGCTACACGATCGCGTGGAAAACGTTCGGCCGATTAATCCCGTCCGGTAAATGCCTGTACGCTCGGCGGAATAATAATTATACCGATCGAATACTAACAGTTGAAAAGGGGAAAAGAACAAAAAGTAATACTGATCAATAGTGTTCACGACGCCAATGCTGGACGATTTACACGATTTCGTCAGTTATTATGACCTATATTTCAGTAACTACAGGTCGATCTCGAACATCGAAAAGTTATTTATCGATGGATATCGTGTAGTAAAACCAACACGTTCCACGCTGCGTTCGAAATCTTAAAGTAACAACTGTCGTACTGCACTCGCGGATAAATCAACTAAAACGGTAACGTTTAAAATTATAAGGCAGACAATCCACGGCCTCCGCTTTCCCCAGTAATTTGCAGCTTCTCCCGCATTCTCAACTCCCTGCAGCAACCTTAAGTCTTCTTGTATTCTGCAGTCTGACGTTCGTCCACTCGACCGTTCTTGGGTCTCTTTTAGTGTTTAGTCCTTCTGATACACACACATGTCCCGCCCGACTCATTCCATAAGTCACTTATTCTATTAGTTGTACGAGTTCACGACGGTAAACGTTACACGACACGTTCATGACGTTTCAATAATATCACTGCCCAGCTTCGTCTAAAGTTCGTATTTCCGCAACAGACGCGGTAAAGCACAAACGCCCGAGAAAAAATATAGTCTGCACGTTTTTGTTTTCAAAACACTAAAACTAATGATAAAAAAAAGGCGTTATCAGTTATCACTGGATAATTTCCTCAAATGTCTGTATTTAATCTCGAAACACATCCGAGTCTCCGGCGCTAGACGTATATTTCTCTGCGAATATTTCAATAAGTCTTCTTTTTTTTTTTTTGTCGCAAGACAAGACTTATTATTATTATGATGATGAACGATGACGGTGGTACAATGTATTTCGTATTAATATAAATCGACTACGTCGGTTCGGCCATTATTTTAAGGTTAGTTAATTACCATTAAACGTTGTTTTTGCGCGACGTATGCAAATAATAATAGTAATAATAATACAATTTGAAACACGAAATTACTTAATTTCACGGTATGACTCTACACAAATTCGAATTTAATGAACTTCGTCCAAAAATGCGCGTACCCGTATAACACCTAAATGCAGACTATATTATAACTCCCGTTCGATGCACTGTATCGTGTACGGCGAATCTATAAATTGACCATCGACGGCAAAGTACCGACCTATCAACCTGCGGAATGTTTGTCACTGATTAAACGAAAAAAAAAACAGCAGTCATCTTTAGAAGAAAAAAAAAGGTTTAAATTGCACACGTTATTATTATTATTATTATTACACGAACTCGGCGATGGGACGGGCAAAACACAATGGCTCGATCTACACGCCATCATTGTGTCCCTACATTAAACTACTCAATTAAATAGTGTTTTCAAAAATGTTCAGTTCCTCGTCGTCTATTTTTACGTACGAAAATTGCGAAGACTTTGATATTCGCCGACAAGACGTTTCACACATAAAGAAAACAAAATGTTTTTGTCCCGTTCAAACGCGACGGCGACCGCGAAGTCTCGCACACAATATTGCCCATTATTCGTAAACTCGGACAACGACAATATTCTAATCAAAATATATTATAATTTATTCATCATCGGCCGATAGGTACCACTATTGTACATAAACGTATAATGAAACACGCGATTTTTAAAGGTCAATACCGCAATAACAATACGAACGCATCAAGTGCGTGTACACAGTGATATACTGATATGTGACATAAATCCGGAAACACCGAGAGTCATCAGGAATCAGGATATTGTAATAACCAATTTTATTGCTAGAGATTTTTCAATTTTAAAATCAATTCCCGTGGTTTTTTTTTTTCTATTTTTAAATACATTTCTTATTGTAATCTGTTTCGAATTATGTATAGTAATCGGTGTTACTACTGTTTCTTTATTTAAATTGTCTTGGTCTTCTCGTCGGAGACACTTGTGTATGTTGTAAATCTTTCGAAACCATTTATTTTTATTTTTCCAATGTATGTAATACGCAATACTCAGTTATGTTCGTAAAATTAGATAATAAGCAGCTTAAATTCATTTGCGAGAACGACTGCGTAGTGGTTCTCGCAAAGGGTAATGAAATTACCAAGGCCCAGCCGCAATCGTTTTCGAATTCTGAAACGCGCGCTCAATGCCCGGGTCCACCACTTCTTATCCTCGTGAATTCTCAACTTCGATTTCGGGTGTATATATATGAGCGTAAGTACCCACGTAGAATTAGACCTATTACGGACTTCATTTGTATTGCTTTTAGAACGGCCGAACCACCGTTAGGATCGCCCTCGTGTATGCTGGGTCCACGGGCTTGTAAGTCAAATTCTCAGTAATAAACCAATACCTTTATCTTTATTTAATATTTATTTATTTTATTAAAATTCTACTTTCCTAACATCACTGAAGAGACGTCGACAGAAGGTGCCTTCCGTCAGATAATATCACCAAATCCGTTTCACTATAAATATATTTAAAAAAAAAATAATTCTTAAAAAAAAATTTAAAAAAAATAGCAATAATAAAATGATAAGGATAATAAACGTTTTAACCAAAGTTAATTTTCATTATTAACGTTGAAACAATCATTATTGCGTACGAAAACTCCGCACCGACTTATGAATAGACTGAAATATAAATGATTTCAAGTGATTAATAACTGACAACTGACAATAACTCATTGTAAGTGTTCGTTAATCGCACTCGTCCGATAAAAGTTGACTGCAACGACCAATAAACTCTTGATGTGCATTTAAGATTTAAGAAACAGAAAGCACTATGACACAAGGTTGCATTCCAGTCTAAATATTTAAAAAATGAAAGAATTATTATAAATACGTGGGACGTTGGTACATCTACAATAAATTTGTTGGTTAAGAGGGCATCAATCCCGCATGTGTTGCCTCTATTTCACTACAGCACGACTACCGAAATCACGTTATTTGTAACATAAATTGTAGAGTTTAGAAATTGAAATTGGAGTTAACAAACAAATAACAAAGAATTAAAGATGTTTTAAAAAAAAAAAAAAATACAAAAACTCTAACGGATCTAGGTTTTTTGTATGAGAATTTTTTTTTTTTAAAATAGACATTCTCCTCTTTAAATTTTTGTTATTTGTGTTCAAACTCCGATTTCAACGTGAACGCCACAATTAACGGTCCAATAGTATAAGCAAAAAAAAAAAAAAAACCGTTTCAGATGGATTTGGGCGTTTTACATACATGAGATAAGAATGTATTACAGAGTAATATTGTTATTTTATCGCCGATTTTAGAAAACCCTCTAGCGCTGTCCGATCACAAAAACGACGGTTCCGTTCAATAGTGATACGCCGAGTTGGCCGCTCTCACACCGTATATAATAACGCTGTTTAATCTCCGGTTTGAACACAATCACCTAACACATCACTGCGGCTATTACTCTTGGAATATTATACGAATAATATAATGATCATAATAATAACGTACTCATCGCAATCGGGCGCGTGTTCAAAACAGCAAAACTATGTTATATCCGAAGGAGTTCGAGATTCGAATAAATCGCGCGATGGTATTGATTCAGATTTAAAAGCGTACATTTAATGGCAATAAAAACCCATTACATACCTACGCGTTATTGTGGCAATGAAAATGATTTTATGGCACGTTTAAAAAGTAACATTTTTAAACATTTTATTATGAAATATATGTACATACGAGCATTATATTTATATCGGATTCGCGTGTTAACATAATATACGAATCTTATAAATTCGAATTAATAACATATTAATTTGCATTGCAATGCAATTATACAAATTAAAGTACCCGTGTCGCTAGTATTTTTTACAAATTAAATAATTACTATAATATAGGTATTAATGGGTACCGGTTTTGAAACTAGTACGTTTTCTTTTTCTTTGTTTACGTCTTTTTTCCCATTTTATTCGGTCATTATTTTCCTATTCATACGAAAGTTTTGATACTTTTTTTAACACGTTCTTTTATTTTGTTTATATACTGACCATAGCGAGCGACGTATTGATATCAGTATGTCGTCTTTTTTTTTTCTGCCTATGAACAATTTTTCTACCAGAAATCTTGCACCGATCTTACTCAACATAAGAAATCGTTTTTGATAGCAAATTCTATCCAGGCGACGCATTAAAAAAGTCTTTTTTTGTTCCGTAGTTTTCTGAATAATTGGAAAAAACCTAATTAAAAACGTAGAACTAATGGGAAAATGTACACAATAGCGGTTTCTACAAGAGAGGTACTTTGGAGTTTTTGATTCGAGACAGTGTTCTTGTCAAAAAAATTGTACCGAACACTCGCTTAGCCGCTTAGGTAACCAAACGTCATCCAAAGTAACTTGTACATGAATTCCTGGTTTACAATTTCAGATGTCAGCTGTCAAATCATTAAAAAAAACATGATTTAATAAACCTTTTTAAAATAAAATTTAAATTGTTCGATGAGATATTACACTCCCCTTTTTACATGTATCAATTGCGATAGTTCAATTAAATTTACCTTTCAATTTACTTAAATGTTATAATATAGTTGTATGTGCGTTGTGATAGGTTTTTAAATGAAATGAAAAAAAAGCTGATACTGTTTATGGGTACACCACTATTGTAGGTGAAAAGTTTGGATAGTGTAGGATGCATAAATCTATATAATGTATATCTGTAAGGAACGAAAAAACATTGCTGACAAAAAAAGATTTCGAACAAAATTCGTTTATACATAATTTAATAACATAATATTTAAGATTTTCATCAAAATTTGATATTAAAACTTTTATAAATAAAAAAACTACATTAGACTCATTATTTTTTGACCACTAAATTTAACTTATGATGGACCTATCCTGTTTAATTTTGTAAGAATTTTTATTCAGTCTAACAATTTTATCTACAGAAGAGTAACTACCAAATAATAACTACACAGAAAAAAGCAAACATAAAATACCTAAAAAAAGGTCAAAATTGTTATGAACATTTTACCATGTCTAGAAAATACAAGTATAAGTTTTATGTCAAAATGTCTAGTCTTAACGATTATTCCTAATTGAATTACAACAAGTAAACAAAATTGAAAATAATAAAACCATTATTTTCGTAAACTTTTCCGTTCTTTCTACGTTTTTTTTTTCGATTTGTTCAATTATTCAAAAAACTACACCAAAAATCAAAAATTCACTTCCTTACCCACTAATAATATTAAAAATATAACAAAAATGGTCTCTTGTAATTTTTCTATTGAAACAACATTTATGGTAGTAAACGAAAAGTAATAATTTGATGAAATCGTAATGCCGTTAAGTTATCAGTTCTCATTTTACGTCTTTTTCCTGTTTTTCCCAATTATAGAGAAAACTGTTTGAAAAATCAATTATACGACCTGCTTTTTCAGCAATTAGATTCAAAATGCAACAAAACAGTATCTTGGCATTTCTTGATTAACAGAATATTTCTGGTAGAAAACGTAGTGCGTACAAATTAAAACAACGAAATCGGTTACGCCGGAGGCGGTGCACCGTAAATATTTGCCGTTTTACCGATAATAATTCTGTTTTCGGTTTTTCCTAATTATTTAGAAAACCCCTTGGAAAACGAAACAATCACCTCTCCAATGCACAAACTAGATCCGAAATGCAACAGAAAAAAGGACATTTTTCGATCGGAGCAACTATTCTGTACGAAAAGTTGTTTACAGACATAAAAAAAAAAAAAAAAAAACCCACAATATCGTAATTCATAGTAAGCCCAATAGATCCCTGGCTACGATCAGAATCCAAAAAGCTATCCTAGGATAATGGAGACGGGTGCAGCCACTGTTATAGATAATTCAATGTATATTTGTTTAACTACTTCACGATTAACCATTTTTTACGAAAAAAAACTATTCTGAGCGGAGTTCGGTTGACAGTGTTGCTTTGTCGACATTTATATGTCATATTATGATAAAATAATTACATTCATTACAATTACATATATTTTCTTAAATAATGTTTGTTTAATATTTCACCTACTTTCCCGTTTTTCCTACGTTTTTTTCGTTTTCCTCCGATGTTACCAATTTATTGAGAAAACTCCTGGGAAAATCGAAAAATTACTTGCTTTAAGTACCACCCCGGTCAGATTTCCTTTCAGAAAAAGTGCTATATACTTATGCAAAATTTCTCGTAAAAAAGTTGTTCAAAGATAAAAAAAAAAAATAAACATCATTGTAAAACCATAAGCTTCTACGTTGCACTCGGAATCTAAAAGTCATTTTAATAATAATAACATATTATGGCATGCGCGAGTTTAATAATTTAGCGCGATACGTATTCCACGTATGTAATATTATAACATTACGTGTTGTCGGATAAAATTCACGCAGTAAAGGGTTGAGTAGTGGCCTTTCGCGTCTCGTGACTCGTTTCGCGTTTTTCGTTAATTTTTAAAATGTCGCCGGAGGAACGTGACAGTGACACTATCGTTTCGCGCTCTTTGCGTCTCGTCGCCCGGCAACAGTCGCGCCGACGAAAAATTCGTACTGTCACGTATTGTCATGACGAACGCCCGTTTTCCATTGTCGTAGGCCACACATCGTGTACACGTACGATTAGGTCTTTGGAGCGGTCGTGCCGTGCTCGGACAAACAGCGTGGTATTTACTCGCCTCGTGAAATAACGTTTTTCAGTAGCCCGCGATGAGACGAGATGATTTTTTTTTTTTTTTTTTTATCGCCACCGTTAATACACTCGCGAGATTTCAAACCGAAATACTTCGCGGTCGCGGCGCGGGGTCGGCGTTTTTTACGAGTTTACTTATGTGTGGTCGAGTTTTCTTAGTAGGTTTTTTTTTTCCGCTATATTATTTTTTATTTATATATTTGTTGTTGTTTTTTTTTCTTTTTTTTTTTATCGCCACCGTTAATACACTCGCGAGATTTCAAACCGAAATACTATATTTAAACGTTACTATAATGCATCGACCCGTGTATAGTTTTGTAAATGAAGAATTTCGTTAGAAAACCGCACAGTGTACATAATATTATTATATTAATATGGAAATTAACGTTACATATGCCGCGGACCGTAAACCGACACAATCGGTTGGGGTATTCGTTGTTTTTTTTTTTTTTTCGTTTTTCTATTTACCGCGGGGAAACATCGCACTGTAGCGACGACAGTATGAGTATGACAAATCGCACGTCATAGTAATTAGAAACGTGCGGAAAGAAGCGTATTATTTCTGCCCTTCCAGCCCGATGTTATCGATCAAAGATTATTTAGAGCTTCTGAGCGGAAACGTAAATTTCACACTCTTGAAAATGCGAAATTCGTCAATGTGTTATTAGACAGGTAGGCGCCTACTATATTATTAATTGCGCCAATGTACCAAAGAGAAATTAAATACAAAACGTATGTTTAAGTGATTTAAAAAAAAAATAAATAAAAGTAACTACTAACTACGTTTTAGAAATTTATAATAATTAACACAGTATGTACGCAAGTGTCGAATCGAATGGGTTTCGTTAAAAAACAAAGTCCCCTTCTAATAAAACGCAATTACTCCGAGTGCTTAGTGCAGTTGTACTTTAAACGCTGTGCGAAACACTACTATCTCATAAAGAAACCGTTCGACGACAAACCGTCCGACATTAGACGCAATCAACTGATTGGATATATCAATAGGCGATTTAAGTACACCGTCTAAAAACCAAGACATTATAGTTTTTACGTGTGTGTATTGGGTGATTTCCAATGGTTCTCAGTGGAGGTGCCGCGACAATCGTTAAAGTCGTTTCGAAAATCCTCATTTGGTGCAAATGTTTTGGAGCGTTTCTCCAAACCGGAAAACGAATGGCTCTTCCGTTCTACGCAGAATCTTAAACCGAATATACTTTATTTTATTATTTTTTTTTTTTTCGCGTTTCCATAAATCAATGCGTCAATTATAATCATAAATGTCCTAAAAACACTGAATACTGTAAAAACCCGTCACTCGCATATTATAAAGTATCGCAGCTTATAGAATCATCGAACTTGCAGTTAAAAATGTAAAAAAAAATTACCGAAAACTTCTATTGACTGTCCCGTCGTTTTTCCTTTTCTCGACATGTGCATTGCTCAATCTGTTTCCTCTCAATGTTATTTTCATTACCAGGGACGTATTTAACGCGAAGCAAAAATGACCGTGCCCTCTTCATTCGCCGTGTATATACTTTTTTCACCGAGTACTAATAAAATTTTATATTTTATTATGTACAAACATAATGTCAATTTATCTTGTTTCACTATTGTTTGTAATTATTCAATATATTTCCAAACGCATAGATATTCAGTATCATAAAAACGTTTTAACATTTTCCCGGTAGTGGTAAACAGATTACAGCTGTTTTTCCCTTCCTAGTGCAAATTTATTGATAACAGCGATACAACGTTATCGTTATGCAAATTTTTTTCATTAATTATAGCCACACGTAAATTAATTTATCGTTTCATACTCCATATATTGTTTGTTCATTTTTTTTTCAAAAAAATCTAAGTTAAATGTTACATTTCTATCAAACACGTGTATTTTGGTTATAAATTTTGACATTATTTTGAACCGGTGTATCACGCAAATCTTACCCCCAGGATATTCTTACCGGGAGGTAAGATTTTCCTAGGCAAATCTCACCTCCGATATAATATCCCTAGGGCATTTTAACCCCCCCCCCTGAAAAAAATATCCTAGGATCATTATCCTAGGAAAATCGTACCCCTTCATGGTATAATAACCCTAGAATAAACTTACATCCCCCCCCCGGTAACATTATCCGGGAGTAAGATTTAACAACTATACCAGTAAACATGAGTTTAGAAATATGTGCAGTAATTTTAATTTTCTGCCTGTGCCCCTCCCCCCAATTATTTAATATTTCTGAATACACCGCCGCTTACTCGAGTCGCGATTTCTTCCAATCCTGTTGGCATGCACATTTTACTAACACGGTTATTGCCGCGGGGGTTTCAACTTAACTATACACAATATATGTAACAACATACCTGGAAGAAAAGACAGAAGCACACCCACTGGTAGTAGCCGTAAGTCTTGCGGTCGTCCGCCTTGCCGCGGGTGTTGTCCACGCCGGGGTACGGGACGGCGACGCCCACCTTCTTCTTGAACGCCTCCTTGATGGTATACGTCGAGTGTATCCAACAGTACGTGTTCAGGACGTCCTCGGGTATATCTTTGGTGTGCACGCAGTCGATCGGGTTGCCGACGTACTGCCGCGTGGTGACGATAAGACTGAACGCGGACAAGAGCATCACGGTCAGACTGTAGTGGAGCCGAAACACGGGCGAGTCGATGTGCACGTGGCTGATTTTTACCAGGCTCTTCAGGCCCCGGAACACGTCAAGCATGGCGTACCGGGCCGGCGGGACACCCCATCCGTAATTCCTGCATCCCACCTGCAGTCGGCCGGCCTGTCAGCTGCCCATCGCGACCGGCACCATGGCGGCGGTCACGCGCTCCGCGCAGATGATCCGGCAGTATTCGTGCTGATTATCCTCCAGTTCCAGTTCCCGCCCGAATCTGTGCGTCTCCTCCTCGTCCGACGACGAAGACGACGACGACCTGAAACACACCACCGCACGTGACATGTTATGTTATGTTGAATAATACAATAATGTTGGCAAAACAATGATATTAGAATTTTGTCGACGACCGATCTGGCGCGCCCCGCGGTATAAACCGTGTCCCCAGTCAGCGTTACCCGTGTTCGGGTAACCGCACAACCGCCCGCTACGAACGACTGGCGAAAAACGCGATTTTTTTTTTTTTTTACTATCCGCACTCTGTTTAATTATATAAATATTCTATAGCGTCAAGACGATTTCACGTTTTCGACCGTGATCCCGAATAATCTCGTCGACCGTTAACGATTCGCACACGATATTTTAAATATTTCGGAAAATCCGACCGGTTCTACCGGTGTAACACAACGACTGTTCCGCGATACCCTTCCGGTCAGCAGCGAATGTTCAATACGAGTTATCGAAATCCCAAACGAACCGCGTATGATGCGCCGCGCCTTTATAACCGTTTTCCGATTTCAAAACGACACTGCGCGAAACCGTCGGACGACCTCAAGACGAACGGCAGCTGTTTTCCCGGGCGCGGGCGATTGGCGAAGACCTTTGCAAATAAAACAGCGCAGGTAACTGTAGTGATTATATAATTTCATTATGCGCCTCGGTGGTCGCACGCATTAGACAAACGCGCGCCTAAGCTCATAAGACGCGCTCGCGATTTTTCAGCGGTCTTGAACTAAATATCGTTGTCGGGTGTTGTTGCGTGAAGCACGCGAATGACAGGGGCACCGATTAATATTAAAAGGTGTAATAATATAATACGACGACGACGGAAAATGTTCGGCTAAACCTATGCATGTGACGCATATATAAAAAGTGTCCCACGAAAATACATGCCCATCGCAATATCTCGGAAAATATTAATTTTTTTCAGAATGTTTTTTTTTTTTTGAAAATTTCCATAACAAACAATTCTAAGACGAAACACTATTTTTTTTTTTTTTTCAAATAGCAGCTTATATTCTTTAAATAAATGGAGTATTAGTTAAAATGATATTTGGTGTTTTGATTTCCGTCAAGCCGTTCACGAGATATTCCACATTTAAGTTTAAGCAGGGGGGAGAATAGTGGAGCAGCATTTGTGTGTGGGCACGCGTGGTTCGAATAGTGCTCCACTACTCCCCCCTCTCAAAAAATAAGAGTAAAAAAAAAAATGATAATGTAGAATTTTCGAACTATTTGTTTGTTACCGTAAGTTTTCCAAAAAAAAAATGTTCGAAAAAAGTAAGTACTTTCCGAGATATTGCAATGGGGGTAATACCTTCGTGGGACACCCTGTAGGTATACGATACCGATAACGTTGTACCGATACCTATAAATACCAATACGGATCCCGAGGAAATGTCTTTTATATTATAACAGGATTAAGACGAGAGAATATTAATATTACGCGCGGTCGTCGCCGAGACCCTAAGAATATATAATATTTCTGCGGGTCCCCTAAGTCGTAAAAAAAATAGAGAGAGAGAGAGAGAGAAAAGGCAAAAACGAAGCCATTTTTATTATCGTCGCCGGACTGACGCGCGTTTAACCGCGTGCGCCGGGACGAGGGGTTCGAACGGCTCCGGTTTCGTACAAGGATTAGACGCACACGGCCGGAGACGATGAATAAGACACACGCGAATAAATCAACTTATATTGCACGACGTGTGTCTTCATCGTCGTCGTCGGCACACACAGATTTATTTTTTTTTACGGTTTTTATTGGCCTACGTCCGTATACGCATCCGCGTATTACGGTACGACACGCAGACAGTAATAATAATTATTATACGTTGGTATTATTATTGTCGTCGAAACCGTAAAATAGTGTAAGTGTATAATAATAAAGTCTAGTTTATATATATACAGTGGTGATCGTATAGGTACTGAGGATTTCCAGGGGACACCGGTAAACCGCAGCTGTTGGCAACCGTTCCAGTCGGATCGGGAAAAAAAACCGGCCACACACTAAACAGAGTGTACTCCGGCAGCGACGAAAAACAAATAAACGGCCGTCTCCTTATTTTCCTTCCGAATTCTACCTCCTTTTAAATTCGGATCGTAGCGAGACATCAGCTATTGGTGTCACTATGATGAGTGTTTTTTATATATTATCTTCATACGTCTTTCCACGGCCTTCCCGAAAATCTTTTCCTTGCGTATTCTGCTCCGACCCAATAGCTTCGATTGTAATTAGCTAATTACTTTTGCTCCTCCAAAAGTATTTTGTAACACCAGTTCATAATTTCCTCTTTCTTATTACTTCTACTTTACTTGTATATACTCTCTGAAATAACTATATGGTCTCCACAGATCAGCGTTTTTCTTCTTCTCAGCTCTTCACTACGTATATATTACGTAGTGGGGAAATTATATACATAATTTCACCTTTAATCGGTCAAAAGTTTATTCGTACATTTTCTTCATACAATTGGTCATTTTAATTCCCCACTCCCCCCATAAGAAAACGGTTAGACGAAATTTATGTAAATGTATTAATAGTGTAAATTTCGTTCTGCAAAGGGTTTCTTAGCCGAAATTATACCGCCCACCGTAGTAATACTCAGACCGTAAAATCACGAGAACTTGTTGATTACAAGCTCTGAGTTGGAAAAACTTCGTACATAAGTGTCATTGCGTGTGCTTGGCCCAGTTTTAACAAATATGTATACAATAAACAATATAAGAACAATTATTTAGTTTCAGTTTTATTTTGTTGATTTTTTTAATATTTATTTAGACACCGTATACATTTTTAATAATAAGAAATTGGACAAAATCCTTTCTTTAAAGTGCATAATATTGATGAAATATATATAGGTAAAATTGTAATCGTCAATGAATAAGTAATTTATTAAGGATTTATTTTTTAAGGACTTTGGAACTGAGAAATGGAGAATAAGCACAGTCAAAAGCTCCTAGATATTTTTCAACATCTTAGTGTCACAAAAAAAATTTCAAAGAGAATAATGAAATGGGCTAAATATGCATGAAGAAAACAGGGACCAATAATCAGTACTGTAATCGAAAAAAACCAACAGGAAAAGAATCACTAGAAAGACCTTGCTCAAAATAAGATGTATGTGTGACAAGTATGTAGAAGCAATGAAACCTGGAGTACAATGGAGATAGAGGAAGTGGAGGACAGAAATAGATGAACGAGTACTTGGAGGGTTGTTCTTAAA
Source organism: Cinara cedri (assembly GCA_902439185.1). Taxonomy (NCBI): domain Eukaryota; kingdom Metazoa; phylum Arthropoda; class Insecta; order Hemiptera; family Aphididae; genus Cinara; species Cinara cedri. Next base: position 1,684,311 of record CABPRJ010001429.1, read on the forward strand.
GGCCGTAAACCTCTTAAACAGAAGCAGAGGAGAAAGAGAAGAACAACACGTAATTTATGACATGGACCTAAGCATTACGTGTTAACAATAATAATTTGTGACAATTTTCAGTCGTGATCGTTGTGGGTACATATGAAAAAAAAAAATTATTATTTTTGGCACAATATTATTTTCCACAACATTATCACTGACCAAATTAAACGAAATACTTTAAACTGTAAAAACAACTATATGTCATATTCTATTAGATTAAAGCGTGAAATACTTGATTTATTATTTTCAGAACATTTGCATTCGACCATATATTTTACCTGTCCAAAAAATCTAGATTTTTAAAAATTATGCCAATTTCAGATAAGGTAGTAATTAATTGATGAGTGGCACAAGGTTAACACGCAGAAAAGAAAATGTGAAGTAAATTTACTTCATGGAGTAAATCAAATAGAAATAAGAGACCCTTTTGGGATGACCAAGACGGCGAGACGTAACTGCAGCGTACATCAGAATCAAGAGTAGAGGACCCAGACGAAATGGCTAGAGAAAGGTGAAAAGACATATAATAATAGTTGCAGCCAAGAGTCTTTATGACTTATATACTGAGCCAAAAACAGTATTAATTTGTAATAATTAAGGCCGAAATTGGAATTCAACTAAAGTCCCCCTCCTGAAAAAAATAAAAAAAATTATGTACCTCATTATTGAAAATGGTGTATCTAAAAAAATGAAAAGACTTTAAAATCAAAAAAAAACTGTCTTCTTCTCGTTCAAAATTCTATGAAACGAATTTAAAACAAAATGAGCGTCAATAGCAGCTCTGAAAAAACAAAATGCAAAGTGTATTGAAATCCAACCCTGGTAGTGATTGACTCCAGGATTATACAATATAGTTTCCGAAATAAGAGAGTTCTTATTGTATATTTCCCACTCCCCTTATGTACATTTGTGATTTATTGAATGCACTACCTCTTAAATGAATAAGGAAATTTTTCAGCGCATTATCGAACAATTTATTTGACGTTGAAATATGAAAATGAGTAAGGTTTCATTAACTCAATAGAATCCTAAGAAAATTTTTTTTCTAATTAAAATAAAAATAAAAAAAAAATCATTGTTTTGTGACTAATAAACTTAAAAAAAAAAAAAACTCAATCGTTTAATCTTATATTATTCTAAAAATAATCCAGCGACTAAACAAGTTTTTAAAAGCGTGTTTAAGAGTGAAATATTTATAGTACTAACACATTTTTTTTTTTTTAATTAATTAATCATAATAAAGCGATTTCCCGATAAAAGTGTGTGAGGAATTTATTATTAAAAAAAAAAAACATAACCACGCCCTTAAGAAATAAAATATTTATAAAATATAAATAAAAAATGAAAAACAATATATTATATATTTTTACATTGGGTATTTTAGAATTATAAAATATAAAAAAAAAAACAATTTTTACGAGTTACTGCAAAGTCCTAATAGGTTATTCGTTCTTTGAAACGACGTCCCATCACCGTTTATATTTAATTTTGATTTAAAAATTATTATTAATCTACACGCAATCGCATTAAATAATTTACGATTAGGGTAATTTCGTTCGAATGAAAACAATTTATTCATTTGCCACGTTTCAAACAGTACTTATATTTAACAACGAACAAAATTTGTTAATTCGTTTTCATAGGCTATTAAATTAAAACAGAGCGTTACGCTAAATGAATAATAATAATGTATTTCGTTAAAAAAAAATTAAAAATTTTTTTTCATTGTCTTTTTATAAATATTTCGTCAGTTTGTCCGTCGATACAATATCACTGCTTGTAATACTCGTACGTCTGTGTTAATGCAGTCGTAAACTAATAAATATTTAAACAGTTTAACGAAAAGTAAGGTAAAACAAAAAAACTAAAAGGATTATCGATTTTTTCTATAAAATCGAAATCCGTATCCATAAAATATTTCATTACAAACATAAAAAAAAGACCTAGGGTGTGAACTGTTGGAAATTTCGATAAATGTTTCAATTAAAGTACTTATTGCCGGGCAGAAATTCAGTATTTTTTAAGATACTTACTCCGTAGATAAATTGGACCATTAGTCAAAAATCTAAAAAAAATGTGTACAGTTGCGGATTTTATGAAATAAAAGTATAGTTGGGAAAAATGTTTATATGGAAAATTATTCGAAGGTTGAGCATCATTTTACCTTTGTAGTAAATTAGTACAAATTTTAAAAAATGAACCGATACTGTTAATTGATGTGTATCACTGTTGTAGGTAGGAAATTAGGAAAGTAGGGTACAAAAAGTAATTCACTTTACATCTGTATGCAAATGATAAATCATCGTTAACGGAATACAATTCTGAGCGAACTAGCGAAGTTAAGTTAAACATGTTTTTAAATACTGCAATTTATACGATTATCGTCTAAATTTGAGCTTAAAATGCTTATAAAAAAAAAAAACTACATTCCACTCAACTTTTTTTTTTACCACTAAATATAACTTATGACAAATCTCGTGTAAAATGTTTAATAACTTCTAATCAGCTTAAACAAATTTATTCTAAAACATAAAACCAAATAAAGATTTACGAAAAACTCAGAAATGTCAAATGCCTTCGAATTGCTCAAATATCACTAGATTTTTTTAAATGTTTTGGACATTTTATCTCAACTAGAAAGTGCTATAATAAGCATTCTGTGCATATTTCGAGTCTCTGCAGTTTTTAACAATATTATAACAAAAAAAAAAAAAATTGAAAATAATAAAACTTAACCTCCATACATTTGTCCGTTTTTTATATACGGATTTTCCAATTATATATAAACTGCTTGGAATAAATAATCTCCTCAATGCCCCTACTAGATTCAAAATTCTACAAAAAAAAAAAAAAGATATCTTGTTAGTGTTTCTGATTTGAACAAGATTTCTGCTAAAAAAAGTTATTAACAAATTGAAAAAAAACACACATTATAGTAAAACCAATACATTCTTCGCTGCTCTCAGAATTAAATATTTTTGAATGTCTTTTATCCGTATGAACACTATATCAAGCTGTATAGCGACACGCGGTCATATTTTCCAAAAACTGATAAAATTAGATGTACCGAAAATGCCTTAAAAACAAAAATTACTGTGCTTAACAATATTTTGATCCGTCGCACGATAAAAAACGTGTATCTTGGTTATACATTTCATACGTGTTATTTTTTTTTTTTTTTCTAATAAAAAATACAAAAAAGTGACAAAATGAACTTCAATAAACGATTAATTAAATAAAACTAATATTTATTCAAATTACGTATACACTTCTTTGTCCTTATAAAGGGGAGGGAGGGGTAATATATATACTATAACCAGTGATGGGCATTAATCGGATAAATATATTTTTCATAACGGATATTTACGTGGTAAATTGAGTAAATTTATTTTAAATGCAATAGGTAGACAGGAACGAATTTTATTAGAAAACTTTTACACATCTACAATCTGTTAACACTTTTATGATCTTCACATTAGTGATAATGTTTCTATACGAAATCATTCACTCTATACCCATTACTAGACAACCGGCATACATAGAAAAAAATCTATTGTTTTATATTTGGTAAATACCAAGAAGGACCTACAGTTAAATTTTTGCACATATTTTTTTTTTATAATTTTCTCATGTAATTATTTTCTATTATTTCCTCTAAAAGTTGTATTATAGTTGTCGATAATTGTCTATGATTTCCATCGTTCTATCCCATTTTTTTTTTTTTTTTTTTTACGAAATTGAACTTAACTCTGGGGCCATAGATAGAAGCGCAAAATTAAAATATTACACCGTTAAATATACAATATAGTTACCTAAATTTTGGATATATATATATAGGCACCAATTAGCGGGTAAATACCCAAAATATTTACCCTTTAGTTATTCAACCAAAGATCATCACTGTGGCCGAGTGTAGCCTATATTATAACCTATACCGCGATCCTCGAGCAGTCGGGACTCACCGTAATTTGTACGTATTCCGGGTTGGAAACATTTTTTTTTTTTTTTTTTTATACATAATTATTTATATATAGCATACAGCTGCGAACACGATGCAATGCAAATCATTGGTCGGTCTCGATGTTATAGCCGTTAGGTTGTATAGGTGCCGGTCCAAGTACATAATATCAATTACACGTGTTAATAAGAGGCCGTCACTGCAGTGGCGTTTTTCGCCTGCGTCTTTCCGACGGGCAATACAGTTTGGAAATGCGTTCGCACAAAACAAACGGCAAGGCCTTTAAAATCGATTTGGTAGACGGCAACATTTCGGCGGTTTACAATAATACTCTGAATAATCAACTAACCGTCAAGCGTAAAAAAATAATCATATATTTAAAGAACTGTCATTTTTAAAACAATTCAACGATTGCGAATCTCGTCGGCACATTTTAAAATAAACAATTGTTTTTGTCCCCAAAACCGATTTTAAGGATCTTTTAAAGTTTGTTTTCAGTGAACATTTTTTTTTTTTTTTTGCTGTATTATTTTTCGTCCGTCACAAAGACAGAGACGGCAAATTCTACTGCAGCAGCGACGACCACTTCAAACGCGCCGCGTCGCGTAATATTTTCGTCGCCGAACCGGAAGACGTTGTGAAAATGACCAGTCTGTGTGGTCGGAGAAAATAAACGTATCGCGTCAACAAAAACAAAAAAAGCAAAAGGACTGTTGCAAAAGGCGTTTATAATATTATACAGGTAACACATAGGTACTCACTTTTTTTTTTTTTTTTTTTTTTTCGGGGAAAAAAAAAAAAAAAAAAAAAAAACGAGAAAATCGGTCGGCGGCGAACAAACGGAAAAAAATAATAAAATTTTTCGAGAACAAGAAAAAACCGTCGGACGGTGTGACCGGCGTGAGCGCGAGACGAGACGCGTGCGGCGGCAGTGGCGGCCGGCGATTACGCCGGGGCGGGAGTCACGCCGCGCCGGGAACCCGCGAAGAAACGTAGGAAACGCGACCGGGAAGAAAACATTACGTTACGAAACGCGCGTACTCCCGTTAATAATCCGTAATTGTGTCGCATCGATGGGGGGGGGAAAAAAAAAAAAAAAATGTATTTGTATTAACAGTGATATTACAATACCGCCAATGACGTTACGATCGGACGGCGCTCGGGCCCCGGCGTGTGCGGCGCGCGCGTAATAATCGCCGCGCGACACGGGTACGGCGCGGGCACTCGCACGACTCGTATTATATTATGGACAAGCGCGCACGCACACGTCACGCGGCTACCGTTGCGGAGTGTTGTAAGCGCGGAGACTATACGGAATCCCCTGAGCGCGACGACGTCTCCGCCGTCACCGCCGCCGCCTCTGCGCAAGCACACACACGCACACGTTCTATATTTAAATCGCCCGCCGCCGCCGCCGCCGCCGTAATCCCTCTCGGTCCGTCCCTCTCCGCCCCTGACCGCCGCCGATCCAACACAACCACACCCCCCCACCCCTCACACCTTGCGGTCGGCCGGCCGCGGGGCCACCGCACGACCGTATATAAAATATATTATTATTATTATTATTATTATTATTATTATTACGCGCGGCCGTCGTACGGCGTATACCGCGGTAACGGTAACGCACGCGCATATACCCGGCGCGCGTGCATTACAATAACGTTATGCTCTCACGCTCGTTCTTTTTCCAGAAAACCCGGCCGCCCGCGAGCGTTTGGCCGGCGGCGCCGCGTTACGCGGTAATAATAAATTGTTCGAAAAAACGAGAACGCGTGTAACGGCATTCGTAATAATAACAATAATTTTACCGGGGATACCGTGCGCAGCGCGTCCGATTTCGCGCGGTCGATGGATCGTAGCGGCGGTGAACGTCCGGAATCCGCGCGCCGCCGATTGATCTGAAATCGGATTTGCGGATTTCGTGTCGTTGGCGGGAACACTTTTTGACGTTTGGCGTACGATTTTTCGAAAAACTGACCGCGATTGAAATTATCGCGTTTTGAAATCCGTAACAATCCGGATTTTAGATTCCGAGAAGAACGAGGAATGCATTGGTCTTACAATAATGATGTTAATTTCTAATTTTTCTTTCCGTGAACAACTTTTCCGCCAGAAATTTCGCTCAGATTTTCCAGTGTAGCACTTTTTCTGAAAGGAAATTTTAAATGTGACGGTACTTAAAGAAGGCGGTTTTTGATTTTTCCCGGGGATTTTCATAATAAATGGAAAAAACGGGAAAATGTACGATACATATTATTTTAAAATCGCAAATATTACGGTTTTTCAAAACGTGTATAACCGAACTCCGCTTAGAATTGTTTTTCGTTAGCAATGATTAATCGTCGCGTACGCGTGTACATTAAATTTCCCCTCTACCTTCCCAACTTTTCGCCTACAACATGGCCTGCCAATCGTCCGAGTATGTCCGTTTATTTTAGATTCTGAGTAGAGCGAAGAAGCTTATGGTTTTACAAAGATATTTTTATTTTTATTGTTTTTTCAATGGACAACTTTTCTACCAGATATCTTGCTTCAATTTTTATGCGTCGCACCTTTTCTGAAAGGAAATTGGTATTGGGAGGTACTTAAGAGAGGTCATTTTTCGATTTTCTCAAAAGATTTCTCATCAAATTTGAAAACTATTCACTCCCATTTAATACGCCGTTTACGGCTCGCAAATAAGGACCCTTACTGTCAGTTTGCGTGATACTTAACTTTAGTTGTAAGCGATTAGCAAATAAAATTAATCGTGTTATTAACCATTGTACATATCCTTATGCCGTTCGGGTTCAAGTCTGTACAGTTAATAAAATAAAATGTATAACTGTGTACAATTCATCTAGCTACTAGTCTATTACTTAGGTTCTACTACTACTATACTGTTATTAACTGCTATAATACGACTACTGCCGGAAAGCAGCTGTGCGGGTCCCTGAAACACGTGGTATAATAATAGTCCGCGTGTGGAAGGATCGTAATCTCTCATTTCAACACATTTCACATTAAATTTACGAACTGTATTATTTTAGAATCGTAAATACTGCGGCCTTTTAAAACATATACAAGCGAACTCCGCTCAGAATCGTTTTTCGTTAGCAACCTCCAATCGTTGTGTACAGATATTATAGATTCAATTTTCCCTCTACCTTCCCAACTATCGTCGCCTACAACAATGGCCCGTACATCGTGCGAAGCATGTCCGTATCTTTTTTTATCACAAAATGTATAACATTTAATAGCATCATTGATTAATCTTTGATTTAATTTTTCTAAATAATAGGTAATTGTTGTAAACACTGTTGTATAAAAGGATCGTGAATGATTTTATATCGAGCGCGGTCGCCTTTTGTATAGACTATTCCGTACGCTGTGTTGTCTACACACAATATGCCCCTAAGTAATAAGCGATAACAGATTATCGTATCAAATCATTTTGAAATGAATATATGCGATATGAGTAAAACATATAAAATATTAGTGGGAGAAAATAAGAAAATATTCTATAAATGCACCGCCGTATAGGTACGGCGGAAATGCCGGACTGCGCGATGGAGATGTGGCGGTCTATACACCATTGTGGCATTCCACCAGAATCACGATTGTCACTTGACAAATCGTATGCTAATATCGATTCATAATCGTATAAACCTTTGGTACCGACCGTTGAATAATCCGATGGCAGTATAGTGCGCCTATTATACGTATAACACGTGAATAATCATATTATTTATATTATATTCCGTACTTTTAATACAAAATATTTAACTGCGAATAATGCAATTTTTTTTAAAAAAAAATATATATAAGTAATTATACCTTAGACGAAGTAATAATATTTCTGTAAGACTTTTTTTTTTTTTTATTGTTTGTTTAAAAATATCGACTGCTGCACATGAAGATGGCGGTCTAACCCATTGTTACATAAACCTATTAGTGTCTCATCATTGTCGCTCGACAAATCGCGTGATAATATATCGCTTCATAATAATGTGAACACGTGCCGTGATGTAGTAGTGTTATCTATGCGAATAATCGTATTATTGTTTAATTTGACTTCGATACTTATACATGCATATAAATACTGAACAATCAATAATAATAATATAACCTATCGCTTATACTTACGACGGTGAAGTCGGATTTCCCAATGGGGATGGCGGACCATAACACGGTGACATGGACGTAAAGCCGTTGGATACGGGTGTCAGGGTGTCCGAAATCATTCAAAAGAAAAAAATCAAAACCACCAAATAAGACAACAGTATAATAGTATACTTACACAAGGTATAGTACCTATTTATTATTGAATTAACTCAACCGACTACTTACCGATACCAAAAACATCGGTTTTTGTCGATGATATAATGTACCGAAATATTGCACTACTAATCTTGCACATTTCAGAAAACGCATTACAGAGTTGCAAGGCGCATTCAATTTTGCGATCGGATTTCAAAAATACTGTTTTAGGTAATACGATAAACATACTCTCTAAATCGAATTAATTTCAGGCTACCGGTACAGTCATTTTGTACCGAGAACCTGAACAAGTTTAACATCAGCTAATGCTTTGAGCTTTGCAATACTATTAGTTCAAAAACTACAATAATGCAAATTTATTTTCTTATGACAGTGGGAACACTGCAATCGTTGTGTACAACATCGAACGGAAATAAATATATTGTAATGAAGAAATGCAAAACTTACGCGGCGGTTTTTCGTCGCAAGGAGAAGAACTTTTACGTTTCTTTTTGTTCGCGGATTCCGGCGTTGACGGCGTTAATCTTCTTGTTTAACAAATCGAATCATTCGCGTCCGAACATTCCGAACGACTGCCACGTGCTATAACAGTTCACACCAACGGTATAGTTCCATTTTCAAATTGGGTCGAACACCCTTCTTAATTTGCGCGTGTCAAGTATTCTTTCCATTATATATTCAGGTGGAGAACACACAAAATTAACCGCCAAACAGTATTGTGCTCAAAAAGAGAAGTAATGAATGGGAAATATTGTTAAATATTTTGTATAATTTGTTCATTTAAAAGTAAAAAAGAGTTATCCTATGTTCTCATAAAAATAAACAGCACCGGTTTTTTTTTATCCTACCATGGATAATACAATTCTTTGGCTGTGGGCGTATACTTCCTTAATACGAATATTTATCCAATTCTTTTTATCATATAATATTAATTGTACGTATATTGACGAAAAAAATATCAAATTTTACTAATATATTTGAACTTGAATATTGTTGGTTTTACTATGACGTTGTGTTGTTTTATAATATTTTATTTGATTCTCAGTTTCCTACCTACATAATATATTATTTTTATGAATTATATAAAGGGAATATCGAAAACGGATGTTTAAATTGTCTCCAATTTTGTAAAATGAAAACGATTTTTCACACACAAACTCCACTATTATCTGCTTAACAAAACGCAGAAACACGGTGTGGCGAGAAATTGATCAAATAGGATTTTTCTTTTTAAATAAAAAAAAAATCTCATACTAGGGAAGGGTGTAGAGGCTGGTTAAGCCACTTTTTTAGGTGGAGAGTAATGAAAGTAGGATACGTAAAGTTACTTAATTTATATCTCTAAGCAACCATTGCTCAATGAAATAAACATCAGAGCGAAGTTTGGTAAAACATATTTTGAAATATTGTAATTTTTACGATTTTCGTCAAAATCTGATCTTAAAACAATGCTTATGAAAAAAAAAACCAACTAATGCATTATACTCAAATTTGTATTTTAGACCACAAAATACAACTTATAATGTACTTTGGACAAAGATTTCCGATAGAAAAATAAAATTCAAAACATTCTAAACAATGAAATCATTGCGCCGTAATTTGAAAAATAAATGTATTTTTCGTCTTTTTGGTTTTTCCAGTTATTATGAAAACTACTTGAAATATCAACAAATGACTTTCTTTAACAGTGGCTAGATGGAAAAAATTCGATCTCTTGTCATCTTTTGATCTAAACAATATTTCTAGTAGAAACCATAATATTAAAAATATTAAAAACAATGAAATCAGTAACATCGAGGGACGACGTAAATATTTGCCATTTTACCTATAATATTGTTTCCGGTTTTTTCCAATTATTTTAAAAATCCCTTGGAAAATAAAAAAATGACTTTTTCAACCAGAAAGCTTACTCCGATGTATACAATGTAGACCCTTTTCTGAAAAGAAAATTATTCGGGGTGGTACTTTAAGAAGTTAATTATTCGATTTTCTCAAGAGTCTTCTCAACAAATGTGAAAAACCGAAAAAAACTAAAAAAAAAACCGCAAAATGTAAGAAATACATATATATTAGTAAAATATTACGATTTTTTTTCCTTTGAACAACTTTTCTACAATTTTGCTCGGATTTAAAATGATAGCACTTTTTCTGAAAGGATATTTGACTGGGAAGGTACTTTAAAGAAATCATTTTTTATTTTATACGGATATTATTTAAGGTATTTACCTTACTTCACTGAAAACACGTACCAGTTTCACTATCAGTACCAAAATGCACAAAAGTATCAAAACTTCTAGGTATGCTTAATGATTAATACTATTTATTTATTTGAACGATAATATAAGTGTTACAAAACCACATACTGGCTAATAATGTTTGCAATAATATTAATTTTGTTTATTGTACGCGTATTTAATCGTATCGTAGTAAATTATAGTTCTTAAATTTATTATATTAAATGTCGTTTTAAAATTTTTATTTTTATAAATTTTTTTTATAATCAATCCTTTAAACTTTTTCAATAATTTATTAAGTTTTCTTCACCAGTATAATAGTAGTGTTTTTTTTTTTATCTTTTCGTAAATCTTTTTTTTTCCTTCATCATTTTTTTCCAATTTATTTGCACGTGAACTTTTCGAGTCAAGACTGCTGGTAGCTGCGCACAACTTCAAGGAACAAGAAATTCGGTGGTCGTATTATATTATAGGGTGTATTATGAATTTAAGGTAAGGTTAGGTTAATCGATACAGTGGATTAGGCCTACTCGGGGACACCACTATAAAAAAAACGCGCCTAGTGCAAAACCTCATACGCTTTTCGAAAAACGTCAAATACTCATAATATTTCATTGGCGTTTGTCGATGGCCAAGGTGGTGCGGAAAATTGCACATGTATCTTATTCGTATCTTTATTGAAATCATTCGATAAGATTCGATATTTTAGTCATTCATATTTTCTTTAATAAAATTTGTTTAATATTGTACAGATTTTCCTGTTTTCCTACTTCTATCCTGGTCTTCAGAAGTTTTTTCCCAGTTTTTCAGATTTGATGAGAAAACTCTTAGGAAAATCGATTTCCCTAAAATACTTTTCCAGTCAGATTTTCTTTCAGAAAAAGTGCTATCATTGTAAATCGGAGCCAAATTGCTGGTAGAAAAGTTATCCATAGGAAAAAAGAAAGTAGTAATATTTTAAGTAAGTAATATTTTTGAATCAATATATTTCTTACATTTTCCCATTTTTTTTCGATTTTTCACATTTGTTTTTGAGAAAATCTTGGGAAAATGACCGTTTTGTTGCATTTTGTATCTAGTTGTTCATAAAGGAAGTCGTTTTTTGATTTTCCAAGTGATTTTTGTGATAATTTGGGGAAAAAAAAAAGAAAAATGAAAACTGATAAATTTACTGCACACGGCGTCACGATTTCTTAATTTTAAATTTGTATGACTATTTTTCTACTAGAAATATTGCTCCAACAATAAAAAACGACAAGAGATCATCTTAGTCAGATAATCAAATCCATGCACATAATTTTTAATTTTATATTATTCCCTTTTACTTGTATACCAATTGTTATTTTAGTTTTACAAATTAAACAATATCTAACGCGTTTATTATTTGTTAAAATGAAAAAAAGGCTATCAGATGAATAAAAATTGCAAATAAAAATCTAAAGAATTGTACGTAGTAATCTAGCATATACTATTAATAGGTGTAAAGAACATTAATACTGTAAATTGAAACTAAATCTTACCCAATATTCTCAATTTGTTTGTATAGTTTTTTGTATAACCTTCATAGGTAATACAAATTTTCAGTTTTTGGCAATACAAAAAGGTTTAGCATAAATGCATACATTTATACAACGGGTATGCTTGAATCACTGTATCTTGAATACGTATCTTTAAACCGAATAATTTATATACCTAATATATTTATTGTGTGTCTTGTTACAGTGTTCTGTATGAAATTTTGGACCCCAGAAGTTGTTGTCTATCCCAATAATATTATTGATATTCATACAGCGTGTCTGTCGTATATAATCATATGTTAATGTACATATATATAACAATATATAGGTACCTACGTGATAAAACAGTAGAATAAAACTATAAATCTTAGATGAGTGAAATATTCACATGTGGAAAAACCAAAAGCTGAAAAACATTACGTGTTATAGGACTTTTGGATTTTCACTTTGAATCATTATAATAATATATGTATTTTTTCCCTAGGTACAATTATTACTTAAAACATATGTATTGCAATAAATTAAGAACGAACGGCCGCGCATAAATCCAAAAACCTATAAAATATTAACAATAATAAAAAAAAGGTCATGTTATACTGGTCCCCAAACCGTCAGCTGGGAGAATTTAAAGCGTAGCATCGACTGTACACCTACATAACAAGTTGTAGGTAAGGACTTCAACGCCGAAACTCGTGATTATTGTTTCTGCCTCAATGACTTGAGAGGCAATCTACTCCTCATGTTCCATAGCCAAGTTTGACATAAAACATCTCCAATTTGAGCATACCCTCCCCGACCTTCCGGACGCGCGGACTAAGCTCGACCATTGATGTCACACTTTTGCTATAGTCCTCTAAGGCGTATATTCGGACAGAGATCACTTTTACACTGATTACTAATTAGGAATTATGACCGAAAATACGTGATACAATACGACTATATAAGACGTGTTACGACACCGTACAACAGAATAGAAGACTAGGTAAAGACGAGGAACGTTTTCTCGCCAACGGTTTATGCAATTTTCTAAAAAGAAAAAAGAGAAATATTTTTGGGTAAATGTAGGTAACGTATAAGTAACGTAAAATATAATATGTTGTAAATTAGTACTTTATTGTCACATATTTGAAATGGCGCCTACAGATGCAAGGCATTTGTTTCAATGAAACAAAAGAAAAAAAACACCGAAATCGTTTTGTTTTTCAACTAGGTACATAATATAAATTGATAATAATAATATTATGTTAATATCACCGATACATATTACGTAATTGTCTATACCTAATATGTAATATGTATGTTGTATAGGTACCTATTGAAAAATATTGTCAACGACTTAATGTATCACGTCCGTGTTGCACTACATCTATATTGTTATTTTAATGCAATTATTATTAAAAAAAAAAAAAAAAGAAAAAAAAACAAGCAACGATTAGCATAAACACACAATAACAACGCGATATACGGTGGCGCCAAACTTCTAAAAAAAAGTACTTAGACCGATTGAACGTACATAACTGCAGTCTGTGTAATCCCTCGCAGCCGACTTCAGTTCATATTTTATTATTTTCGAATTTCGGAAGGGGAGGTACAACGTTTATTTTTCCCCCTCAATATAATTTTCATATTTATTATACCTACTTACTATACAATAGGTACTTATCGCACAGTAGGTATGTACTCGTGTGTGGTCTGTAAAAGGGATTTTACTGCAGTACAAAAATACGAGGGTAGGTCAGATTGGATAAACCTCCGAATTTATAAAAAAAAAAAAAATTAAAAATTAGAGCAATGTTAGCATATTTAACAAGCAAAACAAATTGTAGGGGAACTCGGGACAAAATTTATACTGAATCAAATTCGATTTTGTTAATCACGCCCTATTCTATGGGTAGCAATGAGATCATATCTATCTTAAGACTTATTTCCTTTCGAAATATATTGTTATCACTGCTAACATCGACTTCAAAATTTTGGTTTGAATTGTTATTCGACGACGAACATTTTGAACCTTATTATAATTATATTTGCACATTTTAGATTCCGAGTGGAGCGAAGAAACTTATAGTTTTACAAAAATGTTTATTTTTATTTTAACGCATGGGACTATACATATTTTTGCATTATTAAAATGCTTTTTCATTAAAATTTTAACTTTAAATGCATATTAAAAAATAAAAATACCATATTAACTTGATTAAACGCTTAACTTTTTATGATAAAACTTGAGTTAAATTTTCGAGCATTTTCGATAGGCCAAACAAATTTTGTCCAGATAAATCAAATAAAAACTAAAAGAACTCGTAAATTTCAAATAGCTTAAGGAAACTCAAACATTTTACCATTTGCCTGGAATAGGTATTCGATGAAATTTTAGATCTTAACGATTATTTTTCACTAAATTACTGAAAAAGGGCAAAATTGGATATAATATAAACTGTTATAGTGTAAATATTCTAGTTTTAGATCGTTTAATAACGATTTATCGTTGAAATTAAAAAATCAAATGGCTCTATTCTCAGATATCGTTCCTAAAGGTACCTTCTACCTCCTACCTATACAGTATACACCTTACTTCCCACCTACAACAATGACACACTAAGTCAACAAATCCTTTTATTGTTTTTGAAGTCGATTTTTTATCTTTTTTATTCTTTTTTTTGAAGTGAAGGTTACTTATTATATAAACATTTTTATATATTACACTTATTATATTGCACTATATAAGTGCACAATTCGATTCATATAAATTGAATTGTTTATCTACTTGGAATGTACTAAAAGAAAAATAATTGATGTAGCTTAACACGAATCGCAAATCTACACCTATGACCCTACACCAGACTGAATACATATTCAATATTTGTAATCCTAAAATAAAACCTACATCAGGCCGTAACTAATTAAAGTTAAGTACATATTACCTTTCTGAAAAAATACTTAATTATCACCTAAGTAGATAGGTAAAATCTCAATCTCACCCCATCGTAACTCACCACCTTACCACCCTCCCCGTTGGTATTAAAAAATTCTACTGTTCGCAAAAATCTTCAAAATCCCCCCCTCCCCCGTTAACTAGTCCTAGGACCGCCTCTTATGATATTTTATAGTCGGGTAATATACAATTGTTATAAAGTTTCTTTTCAAACACGGTGGCAGAACATGTGCTGTGGGACGTAAACTTTTCCAGACAGTACCGAATCACTTAACGACACTAAGCTAGGTAAATGGGTAGGTAGTAACCACTTCAACTCTTGACACTCTCGAAGTCTCGCAGTACCAAACTTTTTTATTTCTAAATAACACGATTTTTCGCTAGTATATTTATAAGTGAGAATTTCGAAAAAAATGTCACACCTACCCAAATCGTTAATGTAAAATTGTAGGTAGGTACCAAAAATAGAAAGAAATAAGTAAAATAGGTGAGGATAATACTTATTGTTAAGGGCGCTACACAATATATTATGATTTAGTCGGGCAGACAGGATAAATTGGTCAGATCAGCTGTAATATCAGGTCGTGTGTAGGCGTGTCGTCTAACTTTAATCTTGTCGGGTCTTGTCAAGTGACTGTACCATCTGATCCCCTGACTGACCGACCGAATCATGTATTATAAAGAACTATCAGGTTTCAATCGGTTTGTAACACTCGTTTATGAACAAAATCGATTTGCAAACACAAGTGGATATGAATTCGGCTGACTAAATTGGTTGTTGTGATGTCTGTAAGCTATACACGATTTGGTCAGACTATTTGTCAGCCCGACCAAATCATATGTGTGTAACGGCCTTTAGTTATTTGTTTTGAGATTATTATCTGGTATAGAAATTTAAAAAGACAGACACACTTCACACCATGGGTAGACCACTGTTGTAGGAAAGAAGCTAGAAACGTAGTATATATGAAGGAATTTAATTTATATCTGCACGCTATGATTAATCATTGCTAACAAAAAGTAATCCTCTGAGAAACTCGGTTAATAGTATTGCTTATTCAATAATATATTATATATCTCAAATTATTGTAAAATAAATACAATTATCATATTGAATAGGTACAACAAATTACACAGTAAAGAGCACATATTTTTTCGTGTAAGTAACAATCAAGTAGGTAATATTTTACTATCATAGAATTTCATATTTTTAACTGATCTATGTATAATATCGAAATGTAAAATAAAGAAAACATTCATATCGTAAGTTTATGGGTTTCGTTTTTTTTTTTTTTTGGTTTTGCCCTATTATTATGAAAACTGCTGGAAATTCAAAAAATAACTTTCTTTGTCAGCAACTAGATTCAAAATATGACAAAAAAGTCCTTTTGTCATTTTCTGATTAAAGCAATATTTTTAGTTAAAAACATACGCTACAAAAATGTAAAACCATGAAATTCTTGCATCTTAAATATTGTTCATTTATCCTTACGGTTTTTTTTCCAATAATTAAGAAGACTACTTAGAAAATAAAAAAAATTACTTCCCTAGAATACCAAAATGCAACAAAAAAGTCCTCTTGTAATTTTTCGATTAAAACAAGTTTTCTAGGAGAAATTATATACACAATATAAAAAAAAAAAAAGGAAAAAGACTCATGGTAAAACCAATACAATACTTGCTTCGCTCAGAATATAAAACAGTACAATGTTCCAAAAATCATAGTTAGATTACACTAGGCATAGCGGCTATAAATTTAGAAGGGTGGGTGGTAAAAATGTCCGTGTAAGGAATGTTCAAATTTAATGTTAATAAGAAAAAGAAGAATATTAAAAAATTAATTTAGAAGAGACAAAATTAAAATATAAAATAATAAAATTTAACATAGTGACACACTTGAGTGTTAGTCTTGAGAGAAGGAGCGATATCACCAGTATAATTCACACATATATTACATTTACCTAGGTTGTATACAAGGACCAGAGAACTAAACAAACACACTTTGTATTGATGATGGAAACAAGATTTGTGGTTGAAAATTTAATTATTATTAATATTACAACATGTTTATTTTTATTATTAATTTACCTATCTTTGTCAAAAAAGTCTTGGAGGAAAGAAAGTTCCCCTATTTCTCCTCTGTCAAGTACGCCACTGCTAGCAATTGTTAACAGCCAGAAAAAAAACACCATAGTAAAACTTAATTTGTTCGCATCATTCATGATCGAATATTATGGTCGACTAAAAATGGAATATTTTAAAGTATAAATACAAATAAACGATGTAATCTAACTATACACATAATATTAAGAATAATAAGGACATCAACTCTGAAAATGTACATGTACATACATTTATTATTATTTATTATATTACAATGTTAAAAATCAGTTCGATTTGGAACAATTTTGTAATTTTAATAAAGCAAATAGTTTTAAGTTTTCAACAAAAAAATATTGCAAATTAATAAATTAAATAGTATTTGTACCATCCAAAAATTAAAAACCATACAATAAACAAAATTTCTCTCCCAGGTATTTTACAAATTTGGTAGTTTTACAGAAAAAATTCCAAAATCTTAATTAAGTTATCATCCACAAAATGTTAACTGCTGAATTATAAAGATTGATTATTTATAATTTAATATTAATTAAAATATATTACATCTAGTTAAAAATAAATTATTTCCAAAGATCCTTTACATCAAATTTATGTTACTAAAATAATATGAGATAATTTATTTACAAATACACACATTTTTTCAAACACTCATTTTCATCCTAGATTATTACATTTTAATAATAAAACTACAAAAATGACAGTGTTTGATATTACCTTATACAAATATTTAATATGTATAATCAATTAGCATAATAATATTAGTGAATATCAATTAAATTATGTTTATACCTGATCTACTAGAGAATTAACTAATACTTGTAAATCATTTTCAGCTTTCACGAGCTAAAACATAAAAAGAACATTAATAACAACATTAGTATTAAAACTCATATAATGAGTATAAAATGATTAAATAAAATATACCTTAAGGATATTGTCAACCTTTTCATCTAGATTACTATTTTCATAACAATCTTGTAAAGACTTTCTGTTTAATTGTATGTCATCAATCGAAACTGTCTCATTTTCACTTGAAATTTGAATATATTGATCAATCTCCCGTTTGATAGATATCAAATCCATTAATTTTGGGTTTTCGTAGTTTGGTAGTTGCTCCTAAGAATATAAGAAAATAATCAAAATGTTTTAGAATTATACTTTTTTTTTAGTTACTCTTACTAAGTCACAACTTTTATCATTTTTTTCATCTGATCTGAAAGGTTTCTTTATTATCTTGGTTAATTCGTTATATACTTCTTCTATACTTTCACTGCTTTCATTAAATCCTGTTTGAACCTTTAATTTTGGAATCAGTTCTGGAGGAAGATAATTTTTTTTTACAACCGACTAAAATAAAATAATACTAGTTAAAAAGTTACTATACAAAAAATACATTTTTTTTTTTCCTTTTAAATGCTTTATAAACATATATAGATATGCAAATTTGTAAAAAATTTCCAAAAAAGACAAGTAAAATAAATATATTATGTTTAATATAAACTTTTTTTAAATGCGGTATAGTTTCATTTCAAAACAGTTGAAAGTGAATTATTTAATAATTCTGGTTTATGTGAACTACATTTCTTAGCCCTGTAAAAATACTCAACATGATCTACACAAAATTTTAAATTAGGTACAACATAAGTTGTATTTACATAAAAAAAAAATTTGAATGTAATATTGTTATTTCTTTTTGTTCATGTTTATATTAATTTAAAGATGAAATAGAAAACAAAAATATGAAAAACGTGTAAACAAAAAAAACCCTTGTTAAAATCCCTGAAAATAGGATTAAGAGGATTTTAGAAGAATTCATTATTTTATTTTATTTACATTTATCAATGGTATAGTAAGTGTGTTAGTGTGATGGTTTCAAAATATGAAATAGAAACTTTCATAGACTCAAAATTATATTAATCAAGAATAATAATATAAGAAATATTTTATTTTATTTTTTTTTTTGAAATTTGAAATTTGAAATCATAATCAACTTGAGAACATGATTTAAAATAATTTTTGGTACTTTAAGTTTATCTTGATCATTTTCTAGTTTTCCAATCAAATTACTCTGATCCAATAAAATAATATTACAATACATTAATATTATATTATTTATATTATTATAAAAAAAAAAACATTTGGTTACATTTATGTTTTTATAATTAATTTTTGCATTTATTGTGTGGAGGTTGCAACAAAAACCTACTTATTAAAGATGTTGTAAGTAGCAACTAGTAAACAAATAAAAAATTATAAATTTTATCATTTCCAAATCAAATGAAATTGTTATTTATTATTATTATTTTACACTATGGCCCGTTTTTAATTTAAGCATACTCTCATTGTTATATTACTTGTATTTATTCTCTTACTTGAAAGTGTAAATTCTTTTCATAAATATAATTTATCATTTCATCATAATTAGACACATTTAAAGATTGTTCAATTTTTGTTATTGGTATTAAAACTTCGATAATTTTCATCCATATAGCTATATGCACCTTTGTTGGCAAAATTCCCTAAAATTAAAAGGAAATATGTTTTTATCAAATGAAAAATATTTGATAAATATATAACATTTTTAAATTATATAAAAACAACAAATAATACAGTTTATGTCAATTAAATCAAATTTTATTAAGAAAAATTGAGAGAAATAATAATGATCTAGTCCTTGCCTTTCTAACAAGCATTATAGCAAAAATTTGATCATGTAAAATAAAATTTGTTTAGAAATAAAATACCCACTATAAAATTTGCAAATGATAACATTTTAAAGGTGTACTCTTCAGTGTTTTACAAATATTTCAATGTTTAATCCATTATTGACGTTATAATAATCATATTTAAATTTTTTTTTTTTTAAATAAATAACTTACCTATTTATCAATTAGTATTTCAAAAAAAGACAATTTTGTTGTCTTCAAAATGTAGCCATATACAAATTGTATAATAGGTTTATCTCTAAAACCTATATAGGTTTACCTACAAAATTTACTAATTTTACATAAACACATTATTTTTATATTAAATGTTAGAAAGACCAATACAGCAAATACCACTGTGACTGTCAAGAGTAAATTTTTAATATTAATATCGTCCTTACTTTTAAAAATTGTTGAGCCTCTTCTTCACTTAATAAACCAAATGATACAAATATATTTTCTAAATCTAAAATGAATAGTACAATATTTATATTAAAATTTATTTCTTAAATGATTTAATATATTTATAATTAATTACTGTGTTTTTTTTAAATCTTCAGACTCTGGGTCGATATGCAACAATAATTTGTATACAAAAAACTTAATAAATTCGTCTCTGCTAGGTCCGGTTTGGAACATTAATAACTTGAGAGTGTCATTATCACTATCAGCTAAATGAATTAAGTCAGGTAGAATGAAACGCTCGCGCACATATTTCCAAAAAGCCTCCATAATGTCAAATTGTATTGTACTACTTATAAACTGAAAATAAAAAAATGAAACTGTTTCAAACATACCTATGCATATCAAATAAGACATAAAAATAAAATATTGTATATTCATTGTTTGATTCAAGTGATTATGTTTTAAGTTTTGTCACATAGTTTAAATAATAGTTTTTATACTTAATTAAGTAAGTATTAAATATTAAGTTTGTATTTATTTAATATGAATATGCTTACCAGATACAAATGTTTCACAAAATATAATAACTATAACGTACTTATTCAAAATACCACAGTTAAAGAAACTATGATAGTGAAAATATATACAATAATATTTCTCTGCCTACTCAGATTTAAAATATTTTAAAATTTAACACATACGTTCTGGTAGCAATATTTGATAAGAAGACCCAGTGCTTCCCAAATTTGTATACAATGTTGCCTACTCAGCTCCTGAAATTGTTCAACTTGTCTGTTAATTGCCTATCTAACTTTGGAAATTCTATGGCTGGTGTTTAAAAAAATATTTCCATACCTACCTACCAGATAATATTTTTATTTCAATATTTCCAATGCTCCTTGTAATTATTATTTGTTATTTTGAAATTAAATAATTTATATTAATTAATGTTATTTTTCAACAAATATATAAGTAACTGTTTCTGTGATTGTATTGGTCAAATAGATACAATGATTATTTTGTATTATTTCTAAAACCTATTGCAACCTATAGATTTTCAGGTGTACCTAATACCGATAGCAATTATATATATATATTTTTATTGGTACCTACCTATTTATTATAATATTTTTCTGAAAATTTAAGCGGACATAAAACATAATACGAGGATTATTTCTGGTCCGTAAGAGCAAAACGCTAGTATGAAGGATTAGAGCAAATTATAACGGACAAAAAGAGTTCTAATCGAAAACGAGACACAGAAAGTGACCTTTATTAGCTTTGTGTAAGCAACACCTAAATGGTAATTTCGGCCGAAAATTACTCGAGAATTTTTGTCCAAATTAAATACGCCGTTTTAAATACCCTCAACGAGGGGGTCAAACACATTTGTTTGTACACAGTTTGAGACCGGAACACATTCGGAAATGCGTTGGAACCTACAATCGAACACTTAAAAATTATCAGCCCAAGGGTACCAGAAAAAAAAAAAAATGGGGAATCATTTTTCATGAATTTTTATTTAACATTACATTAAAGGTGTATAGGTGCATAGGTTATAATCATAAAAAATATATAATAATAAAGCGGGTACTTATTAGATAAATTATTCATATTTAGTTGTAATACTTTTCGCAGCGTTTACTATTTTTTTTTTTACAATTTTCTATTTCTTAGAAAAATTCCGAACAATTATATATATTAAGTAATTGGGCTTTGACATTATCAACTCCTGAAGACTGCGCTCGTGCATCCACAAACTATTCGTGGGGCTGAAAACGCGTTCAACAAATGCGTTGCTGCACGGCACCGAAAATACACACCTACTACACAACAATTTGTTTGATATTTTTTAACTGAAAAAACGGTCTGAAAAATTTTACCCATTTATACCCATTATAAAATCCTATAATCACTGATACAAAGTTATTGTGGTTATTTGATAAAAAAAAAAAACAGCGTAAAGGTGCAGTCTCTTATAAATTTCCCAATTTAATTTTCAAAATTAAGTACCTATATAAAAATAATAATTTATTATACTATTATATGTTATATATTTTAGTATAATTTTTCGTAATAATTAAATTAAATGTTGAAAAATATCACTTGTTAAATTTATGGTATGTGCAAAACAAGTATGTTTTTCGACAAATTCGTCAATTTTAGCTTTTTTAATATTAGCCCAGCTATCTGTAGTTACAGCCACTACATGATTTTTTTCAATACCCCATTCTGATAATGTTTTAACAAAAACTTCACTCAAATACTTGGAAGTATGACTTCCTTCAAACTTAGTTACTTCAATGGCTCCTAAAGCATTTATTTTTAATAGTTACGAAAAAATAAATAAATACATCTAAAAATGATGACATTTTACCTGATTCAATGTTAGTTCCATCAATAAAATGAACAATTATACCAATGTAACTACATATTTGCATGATCTCTGTCCAAACATCAGTAGTAAGTGATATATATCTCACTTGGTTAAGCATGTTCCGAAGTTCGGCTGCCAAAACATTAATAGAGTTAATTTAAAAAGTTAAAGAAGTTCGCCTGTATTTTCTTAATTTAGTAGATTATTCAAGACAGATTTAAAAAATACAATAGCTATATAATATGTTTACTGTGAATACCTAATATGTAAATATAAGTAATTACTGTCAACAGTTTCATTCACAAAATAGTAACTATTAACTACACTACATGTTTGGCATATCCCAGATTCATTTTGTCATAGTTCAGTTCTAGAACTGAACTATAGTAAATATTTGAAACATGCACAAAAATAATTTCTTTCACAGATATTAGAAATCAATTTCCCATAGACTTTTTAAGTTTATCAACAACAATTAATATTTTAATAAATTAAATTAAAGTTAGTAAATAATGATAAAAAACACATTTTTTCATTTCCTTCATGTAAGGAAATTAATTCTATAAAACTGGAAATAAAATATTTCTATAATGTAGGTATATAAAAATTGAATGAAAAACAACTATTATTTAAGTCTTCTTTTAAATTCTACTTAACATTATTACTAATTTAATTAATAGTAACACTATTAATAATTCTAAAAATTTAATCAATAAATAAATACCTACGTGAAAAAAAAACTAAAACAAAAATGCCTTATATCTTTTAATACGCAATAAAATATGCATTAAATTTGCATTTAAATAAATTACAATAGAAATAATATTGTTAAATAAATATTAATATTATTATTGTATATATGCATATAACTATTATTCATATTATGAAATAATATTTCATAGAATACTTAAGTTACGAAATTAAGTACTACTGGGTATCTAGAGGCCCATGTATATTGTTACTATTATTTCCGGCAGACACAGTAGAAACTCCATCATGACCTAATAACGATAATATATTTGGAACATTTGATTGCTGTTGAGAATTGTTCAAACAAGATACTCCTGATACTATGGAAGAATTATTTATCTGTTGTTTTCCAAGCTGAGATCCAGCTGATTGACTTTGATGTATATTATTTGATCCACTTTGCAGAGTGCCCAATGGTAGATTCACAGTTGGTATTGATGTCACGGCATAATTGGTATCAAAACAACTGCTACGCAAAGCACGATATTTGTTGAGTTCATTAGGAAATGTCTGTACTAAGTCATTGAGTACATTTGCTTTGAATTTTTTAAACGCATCTACTTTTCCTTTAACCTGTTCATTTTTATGCAAAGCTTTTTCTATACAATATTTAGTATAGAGTTGAGGATTATGTCCTTTATCAATGTACCTATAAAATATATATCATCAATTATAAGTTATATATTTGATATTACAATATTATATTTATAACTATCAGGTGAAATGGTGGTATTTATACTCTAGTCAAGTACTTAATTAAAATTCAATTGTGTAAACATTTGAAATCCAATTTTTGTTAAAGTATTTTAATTACTTAATTCAAATATTATGAGTTTATGATTAAACCTATGAATAATTTATATAGCACATGATATAAGGCAGACAATAACTGTTAACTAATCCTATAAAATTGTAATAAATAAATAAACTTGAACTAAAAATTGTTAAATTACAATAATATATTTTGTCAGTTAAAATATGTCTTAAAAAAAAAAAAAAACTTTAAGGATTAATATCAATATTAGTTGTTTTTTTTAGTAATATAAATGTTAATATTTGTTGAAATATTTCTAACAATAATTAATTAAGTAAAGGTAATTAAACTAAATAGATTTAAGTTTCAAGTTACAATTTTTAGTTAGAGATATTTTATCCAAGAGTTATTTCCATTGAAAATATTTTGTACAGAGATACTGAGACTTGGAAACAGTACATAATATACATTTATAATTTTTATAATTTATTACATTGTTCAGGATTTAAATACATTTTTGTATACTACATAAATTCTTACGCAAATAATAAGTTCTAGATCTGCTTACAGTTAATTTAATTGGGACAAGTACCTAATATACTTACTCAAATACTTCCAAAGGCACATGTATATCTTGAATATTGGATTTCAATTTGTTCATTTCTTGCAATCCAGTTATAGCATTTTGTCTGCAAATCATAAAGAACATTTCAAAATTACAATGATGGAAGAGAATTAACATCACAAAATAACTACAAATAACAGTACTTTCCTGTTAAAGGGACTACATTTATCCAATTATTTGTACATTGTCAATTACCAAATTAATTATAAGATTATGCTTATAATACAGTTTTTAAGTTTTTATACATAAGTCTTGAAAATAGCATTTTTTTAAAGGAAAGTTAGAATTTAATATTTTTACAAATTGTTTTGCCAAAATGAGTAATTTTTATTGCTAAATTTATCAAAACTTACCTTACTGTATTTAATGTTGACATTTTATGGGTACTTGTGTGATGACCAATAATTACTTTACTACTGACCTAATAGCTTCTCAACTTTATATAGACACACGACCATCGGGTCCAAACCTGATAATGATGTAAGGAATTAAGTGTCGCAACTGTAAATCTAAAATTTGAAATGCGAGATGGAGCCAACAGCAACATTCATTCGTGGGTGAATGCCGTTATTTTATTGAAAAATGTAGTCCCAATAACGAAAAAGTACCCAAGAATAAATTCACTTATACATTTTCTGATTTAAAACTGCCTGTCCCTGGGGTTGAAAATCAGACACGATAATTTTTATTTGCCTAACGTTTTCTACAAACATTTCCAACTGGGTTTCAAAGTCTTCCAGCACTGAAGACGAACTCGACGATGCCATTACGAATATGTGAACGATTATTTTTCTTCAAATGTTACAATTGATGTTATTTATTTAAAAACCCAATATCCAACACATAGATACAAAGCAAGTAAATCGGAGAAGATCGTACGTTCCGGCCGTCCCGCTGACAATATTTGATAAGAAAGCCCAGTGGTTCCTAAATTTGTACACAATGTTGACTCCTCATTCAACTCCTGAAATTGTATTTCTACTTGTTTAATAAGTTGTTTACTCAACACCTAAAATCGGATACCTATTACGAAGTATTAAAAAAAATACAGAACGATAGACAGAAGTGAAAACTTCTTTTAATAAATTAATTATTGATTTGAATTAAACTCAAAAATGACAATTAATTGTTTATAAAATCAGTTATTTATTCATTTTTACATGTTACACTTCCGCGACAGTTGATTTGTTTTCATCGTTATAATCATCTTTAATAATTGTTATTATCGGCTTATGATAACTAAAATATGATAAAAATGTATGGGATTTAATATTATTAATATACCTTAAAAATGTAGCATAAGTATAGGACGTGTTCGGATAGTTCGAAAATCCGGATTCTTGGATTTTAATCTTGATAGACTTAATTTGCTCAGGATACGTTATTATATGCATTCACATAAGTAATGTATATATTTTCGTTATTAAGGGAGTGACTATGATAACATATTAAAAGTCAACAGTTTAAATAACCAGAATAGATTGAAAATTGCATTTATAGATTTGAAAGAGGGGCCCGACCTCCACTATACATTAATTAATCATATAAATCCAATCAGTAAATTATTGCGAAAACCGAATTTTGACATATCTTTAGCTTTGGGCATTTTAGAAACTTTATTGGAACATTTAAAAGAACTGAGATCAGAAGAATCTTTTAAAAAAAATTGTTATAGATTCAACAGCACTTGCAACGGAAATGGGAGTAGAGTCTTACTAGACTTAACAAACTTAATAAACTTTTGAGAAAAAATCAATTGTTTCGGTACTGTTATTTTAATTTGACCAGTCAACTCGAATTTAAAAAGTTATTCATTTGAAGTTATTTCGATATTTTACGTACCGAATGCATAGATACGCCGAACCATTTTCGTTTTCGCGGATCCCTGACTCGTTAGTGCTATCGATAGTCGTTACCGGTAAGCGGTTTGTCCGACTGGTTTGCTACACGACTGAGATTCATTATCCTTTAACGTACATCACCGGTTCTCAACCTTTTAGGTGTCGCGACCGCCCAAAACGGGTACAAAATATGGTCAATCACTTCGCGTCCGGTAAACATTTTTCATTACATATTATAATGAATACATAGGAATTAATATACTGTACTGTATTGAAAAAAAAATAGATATTTCGACATTTTCTTAGGATAACTCGAACTTTTTATCCGGTCCTTTCGACTTCCGAGTCAATCGAGTTCGACTGTATGCGATTTATTAAAATGACATTATTTTGGAAATATTTATCGTTTACCATAACTATATTTATTTTGGTAAAAAACAATCATCGCAACATGAAAATGGTGGTTTTGTCTACTGTAACAAGAATAATTTATTGGGCATTTGCAACAGTCAAACAATCAATGGGAAAAATTGTACAAACATAATAAATGATGTAAAATCTATAGATACTAGAAACCGATGTTTAAGAATATACGATGGTTCCGATTGTAAAGGGCACTCACTATCAATTGAACCCGGCATAACTCACAATTTAAATGATTGTTTAATAACCGCTAAATCGATTAGCTCATGTTTTCAAAGAGACAAATGTGAAACAGAAATCCGTACAAAGAGATCACCATCGTACAATTGTGATTTTATCAGTGATTTTATGATTGGATTTGTACCGTAATTACGACGAGAAACAGACAATTTAAACGATAGTCCAGTTTTATATTACCAAATTGGACCAAATACTCGAACTGAAGTCGTCGAGGCTCGGATATATCGTAGACATTTGAAACCGAGTGGAGCACCAAGAGACAGTATTGGTAAAAAAATTCGAGATTATGTACGAGGAATGGGTAACAGGCACGATCAGGCTGGACACATAATAGCTGATAGATTAGGAGGTTTGGCGACAGATCAGAGAAATTTCTTTCCCCAAAATCCGCATCTAAACATGGGTTTATGGAGCACTATAGAAAATGACGTATATAATTTAGTTTTAAGTTCTGAACCAGTTCTCTTAAGTATCACTCTGTTGTATGAAAATCAACAAGCTACCAGACTGACTACTATTGTATTTCGTATTCAATCAGACACTGGGAGTTATCATAACAACATTATAGAAGATATCTCTAATCCACCGGCTCCTGAAGATGAATTGATGAAGAATATTTTATCAAGTATAGACCATTATCATTTGTACTTATTGGATACATTTAACAATTGTGTGTGTGTAACAGATTGCATTATTCAACTACATATTTTTAATATATATTTATGCATTACATAATTCAACTACACATCAGTTAACACTTTTAGCTACAATATTGTGTAGTGTTATATCTTAAACAGTTTAATAATCATTGACCATGTTCATCAGGTGAAACACGTCTGTCCAATAAGTATGGATAGTCTTTAAGGTATTTTCTGTAAAATGTATAGCGATCATTTTCCCAACCGACTTGCTCATCGTCATCGTTAATTTGTTCTTC
>CABPRJ010001429.1:1715668-1820636 GCA_902439185.1 Cinara cedri
CAGTTTATGTCAATTAAATAAAATTTTATTAAGAAAAATTGAGAGAAATAATAATGATCTAGCCCTTGCCTTTCTATTTTTGTCTTTCTAACAAGCATTATAGCAAAAATTTGATCATGTAAAATAAAATTTGTTTAGAAATAAAATACCCACTATAAAATTTGCAAATGATAACATTTTAAAGGTGTACTCTTCAGTGTTTTACAAATATTTCAATGTTTAATCCATTATTGACGTTATAATAATCATATTTAAATTTTTTTTTTTTTAAATAAATAACTTACCTATTTATCAATTAGTATTTCAAAAAAAGACAATTTTGTTGTCTTCAAAATGTAGCCATATACAAATTGTATAATAGGTTTATCTCTAAAACCTATATAGGTTTACCTACAAAATTTACTAATTTTACATAAACACATTATTTTTATATTAAATGTTAGAAAGACCAATACAGCAAATACCACTGTGACTGTCAAGAGTAAATTTTTAATATTAATATCGTCCTTACTTTTAAAAATTGTTGAGCCTCTTCTTCACTTAATAAACCAAATGATACAAATATATTTTCTAAATCTAAAATGAATAATACAATATTTATATTAAAAGTTATTTCTTAAATGATTTAATATATTTATAATTAATTACTGTGTTTTTTTTAAATCTTCAGACTCCAGGTCAATATGCAACAATAATTTGTATACAAAAAACTTAATAAATTTGTCTCTGCTAGGTCCGGTTTGGAACATTAATAACTTGAGAGTGTCATTATCACTATCAGCTAAATGAATTAAGTCAGGTAGAATGAAACGCTCGCGCACACATTTCCAAAAAGCCTCCATAATGTCAAATTGTATTGTACTACTTATAAACTGAAAATAAAAAAATGAAACGGTTTCAAACATACCTATGCATATCAAATAAGACATTTAAATAAAATAATAAACATATTCATTAATAGTTTGATCCAAACGGTTATGTTTTATGTTTTGTCACATAGATTAAATAATAGTTTTTATATTTAATTAAGTAAGTATTAAATATCATTAAGTTTGTATTTAATTAATATTAATGTGCTTACCAGATACGGATGTTTCACAAAATATGATAACTATAACGTACTCAAAATACCACAGTTAAAGAAACTATAGTAGTAAAAATATATAAAATAATATTTCTTTGCCTACTCAAATTTAAAATATTTTAAAATTTAAAACATACGTTCCGGTATCAATATTTGATAAGAAGGTACAGTGCTTCCCAAATTTGTATACAATGTTGCCTACTAAGCTCCTGAAATTGTTCAACTTGTCTGTTAATTGCCTATCTAACTTTCGAAATTCTACGGCTGTTGTTTAAAAAATAATGTCCATACCAATCTACCAAAGAGTATTTTTATTTAAATATTTTCAATGCTCCTTGTAATTATTGTTTGATATTTTTGCAATTAAATATTTCATATATTATAGTTAATACGAATTTATTTCACCAAATAATTTATTAGACAGAAAAGTACCTGAGTAGTAAAATAAATGAAATAAAATCAACGCAAATGTTTTGCCTATGGTATAAGTATGTAAGTGTGTAGCAGGTATGTAAGTACTGGGTTAATTTTATTAGGCAATTATTATATTTTTAGTCCGACATAACCCTCGGTTATCTATGGTACAGAACCGCGGTCACTGGACATTCACGACGTATTCGATCAGACACTGGGAGTTATCAATACAACATGACTGAAGACATCCGTAATCCACCGGCTCCTGAAGATGAATTGATGAAAAATATTTTATCAAGTATAGACCAGTATCATTTGTACCTATTGCATAAGTTTAACAATTGTGTGTGTAACAGATTGCATTATTCAACTACATATTTTTATTAGGTAAGTATAAACAGCAAATACACGTTTTATTCAACTAATATTTCTAATATATATTTATGCGTTACATAATTCAACTACACATAAGTTAACACTTTTAGCTACAATATTGTGTAGNATGTCCGGGCCAACAATTTACACCATAAAGGCTGTCACATAATTCTCTTTTTTGTGTGGTCGACCAACAATTATGACCGCAAGAATTCACATGTGAAATCATAATAATCACAATACAAAAAAAACAACAATTGTTTAATGCGTAAAATTTCATTATTTATATTCCGAGTTATCCTACCATACAATAATTCTACAATAATATCTACAACAAATAAAGGTCAATAAAAAAAAAAAAACAAGGTGGTACAATTCTTCCTTGACAGAAACCACTTTTGAGACTGTATTAAAAATCTACTTTCACCATAATTTTTATAAAATTTCGGTGAGGGAGGGTTATCCCCCCCCCTTTACACGCGTCTAGGCATACTCGTCCCCAGTATCGGCTCTTTTTTTCCCGGTTTTTCACAATTATCACGAAAACTCCTTGGAAAAATCAAAAAATGCACAAATTGGATAGGAATTTCCTTTCAGAGAGGACGCTTAATACACCGGAGCACGTTTTCTGTACGAGATTTGCTCACGGGCATAAAACCCAAACACACGCAGACACCGTAGCAAAACCAGCTGATACGTCGTTCCGCTCGGACAGGCCCGACGAGAGATGGACAGCCGGGACTGTGGGCCGTAGCCCCGGGGCTCGGGCTTCAACGACACTCGCACTTTTATACTTCAACTTTGAACACCGATTTCGTTACGCCCGTTTTTCAAAGGACGACGCTGTACGTCGGCCAGAACATTCGACATTAGGAAGTACCAGTTTCGCCCTTCGGGTCCCGGCGGTTTCTCTCCGCAGCCCCGCGGTCACGGTGCAAAAGCAATCCGGCCACAGCCCCGGGGCCGGTAACGTTGACGACGGCGGCGGCGGCGGCGGCTTGGTCATACCGGGCACTTGAAAATGTCGCGCTTCGTCCGCCCGAAAATACGGTAGTCCGCGTTACGAAATCGCGAACTGGCCGGAAATGGCGCGCCGCACGCGACACCGTGCCCGTCGCATTATCCGTCGTCGACCGTAACGCGGCGCGCACACTTGACTGGCCGCCGAACGAGACTTGTTTGGCCGTCGTCGCGGACTACCGAAATTCACGCCGGACACACGAGGCGGGCGATAACGGCGATCATGTTACGCGCGTCGGCGTAGTACACGCAACCACCGTGCGACCGCCGAACGGACGTTTGTCCATTTTGGCGATAATAATCGCACGGGTGCCCACACACAACCGCAGTGGTAACAACATCATTTCGCATATAAAATACAATATGGTCCGGTACGTATATATATACCGCGTTCGGTTGACCGGTACTAAACGGCACGGCCGGGTACCTGTCGTTGCGCGTTGAACGTCGGCTGTATCGGTGGTCGACCGTTATACCCAACCACCCGGACCTGACGTTACCGGACCGCCCGGAGACGTTTCCGCGGTACCGCGGGCCGCCACGATTCGCCAATGCAACGACCTTTGATTTTTGCGGTTTTTTTTTTGGTTTTTTTCGCCGTTCAACGGGTAATAATAATAGTAGCACGCGCTGACGCGGATAAATGTTAAAGCGAACCCCGTGATTGATTTCCGACACCCAAACACCGGTGTTGATGCGCGCGAAAATACCGTTTTCGATTTCGTTGTAGCCCGGGCGGTTTATGGCCCCGCGGACCGCAGGTCGGGAACTACCGGCGCGGCATCGCAAATGTTCGCGGCGGCGACGGGGAGAACTCGCGACCGCGTGCTACCAGGACCAAGGTTTCCGGGTCAAGTGTTCCGCGGACACGTGTACGGGCGGCCACGCGCTATTATAAATTATGTATTATTGTCATTGCGTACGGTAGGCGAAAAAAATATAAAAAAAAAAATTATAGTTATGTCATTATGCGCGCGCGTTACGCGGGTCGTACGATATTTCGATCGGATGTGAAAAAAAAAAACATGCGTCGAACGAACGTTCCGGAGTGCCAATAACAACAATAATAATAGGCGACTGATAACAATTCGTTCCTTTCGGCGTGCGTGTGTGTGGAAACTGTATTGGTACTACGCGGCGCAAACCGGTCCCTCCTGTCTACCGGCACTATCGTGTCGGACACTCCCGTGCCGATATTCCGCAGTATAATAATAATATTGTAATCCGATCTCAATGCCACGCGCGTTATTGCGCAACACAGTGAACGTAAATAATAACAGTGTAACGAAAAGAGCGGTTCGAACTCAGGAGCAGGAGCAGGTGCGTGCTCGATCTTATGCGGGAGCCATGCGTGTGCAACACGGCCGCCTAACCGCGATCTCGTGCGGGTTCCCGTTTAAATCCAATAAGCTCGAACCGTAAGCCGGTCCCAAGCCAATCCTAAGCCGATTCCGAGCCTCTGCCGGTGCTACACTTGAGCATGGCCGCCCGGATTGTCCGCCGCTTCATCGATCTATATTTTTGCCCCCCCCCTCTCTTTTCGAAATATTTTTCAACTACATGGGTATGGAATATAATCACTGACGTCACCGTGCGGGTCCGTCCGTTATCGTGCGAGTACAAAGGTCGCGATTTTTCGTTTTACGAATATTATTCGCACGCGCGCTCGCGTTGCCCCGCATACCCACTGACAACTATCGGTTACCGGTGTCGAGACTGAAGACTTTAGCCGTACGAAATATGATCGACGAACGACGACGGCGACCCGGCGCGAAACTGTCGACCCGAGGGTTATAACGTAGACACGCCTCTCCCCCGCCTATCTAGCCTCTACAACCGTTAAATATTATCTATAAACAAAATAATATTTTGTATCGGTCGCACTCATACGCAATCGGCCGTCAAGGACAAAAGATTGTTTTTTTTTTTACATTCGTATACTCGTACGAAATATAATCGTCGGCGACGACGGACCTGCGCAGACGGGAGGCCGTAATTACACGGAAAATAATTGACCGGAATGATAAAAAAATACGGAACGTAATACTGCGGAACGTAAAATAACGGAATTTAGTTGATCAAATCATAATTTTGTGGAACGTAAAAAATCACGGAACCAGAAAAACGAGGAATATGCTATCACGGATAGTAACACCCTGGACACCCTGTATTGTCCAGGAACGTAACATCACGGACTGCAGTTTTGCGGAAAGTAAAATTTTGGAATTTAAAATACCATAAACCAATGACTCTCAACATAGAGTATATCTAATTACAAAATGATCGAATTAACATTTGTTTTTTTTTTTTTTAAAAAAATCTACGAATGATTTATTATCCGCAAAATTAACGTCAATCGGGAACATACAATTTTATCTTCAACAGAAGGCATGAAAGGTCCCACCAAACTTGACCTTTTAATAAATTGAAAATATATTTTTGAGGTTAACTAAGTGTCTGCTTATTTAGTTTGATGAGATCTGAAATTGTACACATAATTAAAAATAATAGTTTTTAATCATATAAATATAAATATAAACAAACCATTTTTTTAATCTAGAAATGTTTTGATTTTTACGCGGTAAATTCACAAGTTTAATTAGGGAGATGGCATGGCGAGAAAGGCTTAACCGAAAAAAAAAATACTTTCAAAGTCAATAATAATAAGGTACATAGTAAACACAGAAGATATTCAACGCCAACGCCAACATCACCGCAATTCTAGACATAACTTCAAACAGCCCGCCTTTAACTAGAAACAGCGATGATTACCCTAGCGGACTATAGCGGCGATTAGCGTTTAATAGCTTAGGTACCAATTATTATTTATCAGTAATATTACGTTCCGGTATTTACGTTCCACACTATAACTTTCCGTCGTATTACGGTCCGGGATTTTACGTTCCACGGTGTACGGTCCATCATTTTACTTTCCGCAAATTTACATTCTGCATACAAGTAAACACAATACAAATACAAGTGAAAAGGTTATTTTTGTAGGAGTTTACATGTAGTCTCTATAAAATCCACCTCTCCCCTATCCATGTTTTTGTACTTATCGCCCGTATATCTACCTAAACATACACATGCACATGCGCGCGCGCACACACACACACACACACACACACACAATTGATTGTTACTCATTATTGATAACGAATAATAATTTTGATCGCAGACATTCGAACGATCGTTCGTCAGTAGTAATTTTTCTATCAAGTACAGACCTGCATACAAGTGTCTTCCAGTTTTCTCTCCGGTCTTACACATTTTTTTTCCTCCGCGGTTTTTCTAAGTGTTAACTTCCGCAGTTTCTTTTTCATAACAAGTATTTACTTGTTATATTAATTCAACGTTTTTATTTTATGTCAAAAATAAATATGTTTGCCTGTACATTCGTCGGTTGCGGAAAAGTATTTACCGCTAAACGTAATACTTGTATGTTGTAACACGCAAAAACGCACGACAGTAAAACATTTCAATGCGCTCTGTGTCCGAAAATGTGAAAATCGCTCTGAACACGTGAAAACCGACCATCATGATGAAGAATCGTCGTGTCCCGTCGACTATTGTCCGGAAGGCCGGACCATCGGAATACCGTTACCGCTGGACCATCGAATGCCTTATCTGCTGCGAAGGTGAAAAAAGCAAAGCCGGAGATAGTGAACGCTACCGGATTTACCGAAATCGAATCGTCTTTCTACCGCATAATCGTATGGCACTGTGTGATACCAAATATCTCGACAATATCTACAACTACAAAATATGTCTACAAACGCTCAAACCCGCACTTATAGACCGCCTGAAATCTATCGTTGTAATCGATCCAATCAAATTCAATCTAAAACTCGTGGCTACGTACCATAAGCCGCAAGTCGATA
The DNA here is from genome assembly GCA_902439185.1 of Cinara cedri. NCBI lineage: Eukaryota > Metazoa > Arthropoda > Insecta > Hemiptera > Aphididae > Cinara > Cinara cedri. The sequence goes on from CABPRJ010001429.1 coordinate 1,722,443, forward strand.
ATTCAGCCGAGAACAGAGCGTTCGAGATTTCAGCCAGGCCATTATTTTCCGATAGCGAAATAGAAAATATTGTGGAAGAAAAATTCGCGAAATTATTAAAAGAAGAAGAATTATACCAAGGACGTGACAGTGGATTCTCGCTACAGACGATAGATGGCCTTTTATTAGGAGTATACAAACTTACATCTACGAACTGATCGACGTGTAATAAATCCCGTTACCTATCTGTATGTGCCCCGTCTTATAATAATCTCCGTGTCGATTCAAAATTATGAACATTTACCTCGTAAATAGCTTAATAATGTAATGATCCGCATAGTTCTTTCTTAACTAGTATACTGTTTGGTCCTTTGCAATTTACAAGATCGGTTATTTTACAATCTTCGGTAATCGTCGGCATATATTCGGAGCAATACACGCACGTGCATTACATATTATTAAAACCATTATATTTCCTCATATTTGAAACCATTTTTATTTAATTATTATGAGATAGGTGCCGTATTTAAACCACTTGAAGATTGTTAAAGTTTATCGGAAAATAGTAAAATGTATTTCCAAGATGCACCGTTTTATTCGGTGTCGATTGTTATTATGTGGACAAAATTGACAGACAGTTTAAAGAATAGCTGTTGCGTTGTGTTCAATAATTTCTTGTAATACGTATATTGGGGCAATTCGAATACAAAAAAAAATGTTACAAATTAAATTATCCGATAATCGAGAACAGAGAGATAAGATCGTCATCATCAAGAGCAGCGCCACTTTAAAAGTTGATCGCATTTACGAACACCGACAAATTTATGTTTATAACCATTAACAACAGCTAATTCTTTATATTTCTCTGACATAATAATTCAGATTTCTGAATTATTAATTTTAGTTTATAAACTCGCACGGAACAAAATTTATAGTAAAATAAAAAATATCGCGTAATCGACGTAATCGTACGGGTAATTGATGAGTCCAGATAAAATGTACATTGTAGAGTGTGGACTATAATTTGTACTGTGGATAAGCTAGAATTTGGTTTACAACCAAAATAATATTTTTAAAATACAATCGGCAACGTCACAAATTAATTTTGTACGGAATCGTGAACCGCCGACCATTTCGTATGTATGCGTATGGTCTATTAAAACAAAAAAATAAAACAAAAAAATTGACAAAATACGATTTGGGTATGCCTTTATTTACCACACATTAAACATGTTTATTAAATTATTAAATTTCAACAAATACGTTTGAATGGTTAAGCGTTACTAAAATATATTCATCGGGAAATAAACGTGAAAATCAATAATGTTATAAATGAATTTGCTAAAACATCAAAACGAAAAATGAATATACATTTATAATTTTTAAAAAAGATAAATATTTCAACTTTTATAGAATTAACGCTGTAAAATAGTAATAAAATGTTTAATGTATGATTATGATGCATACAAAATTCAAAACAATTTCATTTGTTACATTTTTTTAACCCCCCCCCCCCCCCCCCAAAAANTTTTTTTTACCCCCCCCCCCCCCCACTAAAAAAATTCTGGATACGCCACTGTACATTTCTACCGATATTATTCGAATAAGTAATAAGTATGAACTCATCAGGAAAAGATTATTGCGGCTCATACATTCCTCGCATAATATTATTGAATTCGCATTCTAGGTTCAAGGTTTTTCGGACAAACTCGATAGTCGTTTTTACTGATTTTTAAATAAATATTTTATTAAAAAATGTATACACAAAAATAAAATACATAAATGAGTCAATGCGTTGCATGGAGTATTATAATAAGTATATTTTACGACCGGTTTCGAATTAAAAATTCATCGTCGGGTATACCGCAGTCAAAATGTAAAATTTATTAATTAATTTTATTTTTATGCATATATTTATTAACTTAATTTATTTACGAGTATTAACCATTTTAATAATTTTGTTTTTACTTTATTATTTCATTATTGATTTTTATCAATTTTACATTTCAAGTAATAATGACTTGAGTATAAGTATACACGGGTGAAACAACAAGCATTATTTACCTGATGTTTTTTTTCCCGGTTTTTAAAATTTGCTAGAAAAATTCCTGAGAAAATCGAAAAATTACCTCTTTAAAGTACCTCACCAGTGAAATTTCCTTTCAGAAACATTGATATCGTTGGAGTAAAATTTATGGTAGAAAAGTTTTTCACAGGAAAAAAGGAAAGCCGTAATATATTTTAACTAATACCCACATTTCTTAGATTTTATCGGTTTTTTTTTTTTTCGGTTTTTCGCATTAAATGAGAAAATTGAAAAATGACTTCTCTAAAGTTCCTCCCCACACCGATTTTCAGAACAGGTGCTACACTTAGAAATCCGAGCAAATCTTCTGGTAGAAAAGTTGTTAACAGATAAAAAAAAAAAACATCTTTGTAAAACCATCTCCACTCAGAATCTAAAATGACATATTAACGGCATAAAGATTTCATTATATTAAAGTTTTAAGCTCTCCATTTTGTACCAAAAACATTGCTCGAATAGAAAAATAACAAGAGATCTTTTTGTTAAATTTATAATTTAGAAGGTGGCTAAGAAGACGTATTTTTGATTTTTCTTGTAGTTTTTTAAATGAAAAAACTGAAAATACGTAAAAGGGCAAATTTACAAAAATAATTCTGTTATTATTAAATTTTTTTTTTTAATATAATTCAGTTAAAAATATTTATAGAGATTTTAAAGTTTGACTGAAAACTATATTTGCTTTTTCTAGACGTGATAAAATGTTTAAAATATTTGGGCTATTTATAGAAATTTTAATTTTGCGAGTTGTTTACGTCATTAATTTATAAACTTTAAAACTATTATTAACATGTGTTTGAATAGCATCATTTTTTAAATTTCATGGTTTGGATGAACTCTTTAACCCCTATACATTTATCCCATATCTAAAAGTCGATTTACTGTAAAAAAAAAATGCTATGAAAATTCCGAATTTGGGCATACTGTATGAATTTGTATACCATATACAATTTCATATTTGTTACGCATTAAATATTGAAATAAAAAGAAAATGACAATTTCCGAGTTGTAGTTGACGTGACGTACGTAACGGAAGTTTACGAGGACGTGATAACTGGATGAACCGGGGAAAATGTTGTCGAAATAAAAATAGATACGTCCTTAAAATACTGTTGCAATCTATTGAACCTTTGGTGTCTTTGACCGTCCTTCGGGTATCTATGTATACTGTACAGTATACCAGTGCATATTATTATAGAGGAGCAGATATGGGCGATAGATTTCATCTAGAGTATTTTTTATTATTTTATGTCCTTTTCCATACATATTCGTAATCGAAATTTGATTCTGAGCAGAGTGGTGTTAGTTATATTTTTCTTTTGTAGCCAAGAAAACCTAGAATCAACAAAAATAAAACTTAAGTATCATCATTCGTTGTCAGTTTTTAAATTATCTATAAAAAATTAAGAAAATCTAGTAATTGTTTTAAATAAAGTACTATCGGGTGAAAAATCCGCATATTTCAATCCGTTAAAGTTCGATTTATTTACGGTATTATTTTTAATAACCGAAAAAGTATTTCCCAAGAAAATAAAAAAGGACTTACGGATTAAATTGTTGACAATTTTAAAAAAGAGTTTCAAGCAGGGATGAATTGGCATATATTTTCGGCCCGGAAAAATCATTTTGATCAGCTTTCTATGTATATAATACATGTTACGGCTAATGTCAAACAGTGAAAAATCAGCCCCTAATTAGGGGTATTAGAAGCCGGGTTTTTTAAATTTTCACGGAACGTACACACTTTACATTAGTTTGTGTATATTTTGTAAAATTTTAAAACGCCTCACATTATCAGTTCTACTAATTACTGTGATTATATTAGATAAAGAATTTTTTTTTTTTTTTCATATTTTTTTATAAGTTATAAGGTGACAACAGTAACGCCGAAACGGCCAATTGTCCAGAAACGAAAGATAATATTATGTCCAATACAAATTATAAATATGAAAAACTCTGAATTATATGCGTTGTTGAAAAGAAGAATAAATGTGTATTTATAATAACGTATTTCAATAACTTAAAAATAGCATGCTTACAAACATACAAACCTATAAATTGATATACGATGGGCAAAATTTAAGAAAATTAAATAATACTCCCCTGTTACCCCCTACTACCACCTAATAAAAGGGCCGACTTAAATTCTGATAAAAGATTTAGATTAAGTACCTCCAAAAATAGATTTGATTTGTCGCACAAATTTTTGAACTCATATTTAGGAGGTATTAATAAATATATAAGCTAATTTGGAATTCAGACCGCTTTGCAATGGGCCAATAGAGATTAATAATGTCAATTCTAAAATGTATTTAATCCAAAACTTCATTAACTCATAGAATTTTTAATGTAGATGTTTTTATTTGAAAATCAAAAGTAGATAGTGGTTTCACTCGGTGGCGCAACCAGTATTTATCAGTGGAGGAGGGTTTAGGGGTCTACAACGTTTTTTACCTTAGGTAATAGAGGTAAAAAAAACAACGGGAGGGTCAAAACTCACAACACCCAGAGCCCCCGCTCTGTCCATTCCGCCGGTTTCGCCTCCCCTAAAATGTGCGCGACACAAAAGGAACAGTGACGACGCGTCGTCACTTACTACTTAAATGTACCGTGGAAGACGAATTCCCGTAAAAAGTTAATACTCTCCGGAAGATTGCGCGCTATGCCGAACGATCACTGTCTGTACGTGTGTTCACGTCATTTGGAAACCGCGGTTTTTTTTTTTTTTTTTTCCCCATATACGACCCGCCTATACTGTTCGTGCACAACATAGCGGCGACAGCGTTGTTTGCCCAATGCCGCGGCGTGAAGAAAGCGAACATAACAAAAGGGAACTAATGGACGTGGTGCCGCCGAACCGCACGGGCATTACGCGAACGGGCCGGCGGCGGCGGCGGGAGTTTGGCGCGGGCGACCTTCGCGCGGGAGGATATCTGCTCCCCAGCCATTATCGTCATTATTGTTTCGCGCGGTTATAATATCAGCGCGCCCGATTCGTCACACGGTCCAAATTGCGTTATGTCGCGTGCGTTTGATAACAACAACAACAATAACAATAATAATATTATTATTATTACCGTTATTATTTAAATAATTACATTTACGGCCGGCTGTGTACGGTGACCGCGGCGCGCAGCAATAATCCGTGTAATTCCCAATGCCGCCCGCGCGCGCTTAAAAAATCTGTATCGGCCGCGGCATTGGCGGAATTTCGAAACGAGGGCCAATTGGTAAAACCTTTGTCAACATCGAGGAACTTTTTGTTGCTCTGGTGTGGACCCGGCTCAGATGTTTTCTAAATATTTGTTATTTATGTGCAGAATATTGTATTAACGTTCACGCAAGAAATGAATTAAAATAATATTTTAACGTGGCTATAATAAGATTAGGTATGCCGAATAAATTTGTTTATGAAATATCATAAAAAAAAAAAAAAATAAGAATAATAAGGAAATCTGGCAATAAACATTAAAGAAAAAAATTAATGATTTATTCGAATATATGTTTCATATATATAGTATTGTATAGTATTGTTGTTATATATATTTTTGTTTCACGAGTCACCAAGCCGCACCAAGGTAACTCGGGAAAAACGAATTCAATTTTTTATTTTTTGAAAAATCGCAGAATTTTAAAATGTACATATAGATGAAATTCAACTCTTATCAAAACATAAAACACACTTTTTAAACATACTAACGGACAAACGGCAGATACGACGAAATTATAAGTGTTCCATTTTTGCAATTTTATACACGGAATCCTAAAAACGATACTAGGTAGGGATAACACCAATTGCTATATTGCCCGGGCTGTATGTAAGCTTCATAGGCTATGTTAGATAATGAAATGATGATAGACAGTCGAATGATCGGTCGGAGAATTTCGAAAAATACAAAAATATGTGTTCAATAAATAAACAATAGTATTAGTATACTACATATAGGGATGTTAGATCGAAAGAAAAGTACTTTTACTTGATATCGAATCGAAAGAAAGTATTTATTATCTAAAATGTATTTATTAAAAAATAATATTATATCGTACCTTTGTGAATATCGTTATATACAGATGCCATGTGAGTTATTATTTTTATTTTATAAAACGGGTAAATTTTTGTACGCCAATTTTCGAACGCACTCAAGACGTGATATATTTTTGTTTCAAACTAAGTCATAGTATTATAAAATCTTTGTTCTCTACATCCTCTCATCGTTTGTTAAATTTGATCTTTGCATTTTAATAAAAATATCGGTTTGAACATTTTTGACATGAACAACGTGAACAAAATTAACTACCAACAATAAATTGCAAGGTGATATTTACCCACCGATACCTATAATAAAGTATCGATATAATCGATAATCGACGGATAAATACTTACGGGTTTATCATCAAACATATAGAAATAGAATAACAATTATTCTTGAGGTCGCAACTTGGATAGTCGCCGAAAAACCGCGGACGCAACTCGGTTGTTACTTGTCGCGGCGTACATTTTCGTTTTTAGGGACGCAATTTGTATGCAGCCATATACGATATGTACGATATTATAATATCCGATTTATCGAATAACAAAAATCGTCTCGATCGTACCTACGGACAACTGTATAGAATACAAAATCGAATCTGTTTTTAAAATTCGAATTCGCCATTAGTTTATTACCAAGCCTCACACGTTTGCCTGGCTTTTGGATTGTTTGAGACGTGTTTTTTTCCGACTCATCGCATGCAAACATGTAAGAAAAATACATTATTTTTCGCATTATTATTTTGCTTTAAATTGTATAATGATATTAATTGTTAGACGTTAGCCGTGCGCGGACATAACAGTTTGCATTTTGATGGCTACACCTACCTATGTCACGTTCTCGGGTCTTCTTTAAGGAAGTATTTTTAAGGCGTTTATATATTTTTAACGCCATTATGCAATAATTCCTAAAAAAAACGAAAACGTTATATTTTTCTACTATTCCTATTTACATAAAAAAATATACGTACCCAAGGTCACGCGATTAAACATAAGTACATAAATATTACAAGTAATGAATATACTATATGTGTACGCTATGCAAGGGCACATCGCTATACGGCGTCAATATTTCACTGTCGTTTTACATAATACAATATTGACACGGACCACAATACATAACTACTATATGAAATAGAAATCACCACTTATAATATCCTGTATACCTACTTATAACATTTTAAAAATTCGTTTCATTATCAAATTATAATAATATATCCGAGTGTAATAAGTTTAACACGACTCATCGTTGTACCCAATTATCATCAGTTGTGTCGAACAACTATAGTAACTATACTGTCTAGGTATATAGGAAACGTATGTAAGGGTACTTGGTTGTTCTTAAACATATACATAGGTATTTTATTTCAGTGCGTGAGCACAAAGCTCTTTAATCCGTGAGAACCCACGACAGTTATTATTATATACTTATTATGAGAATATACGTGTATTCTTCAAATGGCATACTAGATTTAAACTATACGAATGTCGAAATAGCAAAAAAAATAAAACATTTTAATATTAAAATACTAATTTATGACATACTTTTTGAAACATATCAAGACTAAAAATTATAGAGAAACGTTGAGTTTTAACTGCGATATGTTATTATTCTACATTCCAATAATTAGTTACTAGATAACTATAATAACTTTTGAAATTAGTTATTTTTGTTACAACGCGTAATTTAAAAACACATGCTTTACGATTACTATATACTATAATAAGCATAAATCCGTAAACTCGGTTAGATCAGTAAATTTTAAACAGAATAAAAATAAAGCCGAACATACTTCGCTAGGTAGACCTGAGAGCTTTTCAAGTTGTTTTTACTAAACAAGAAAAAAAAAATCTAGGCTTTGAAATGTTAAGAATTTCAATTTAAATGCAATCAAGTGGAAAATCCATATCATTTAATGTGCAGTGGCACGAAAACTCGGAACATTTTCAACAATCGGAAAAGTGTTTAAAAAACAAAACACATCTCAGTAAAACTAATAGCTTCTTCGTTATTACACCCGTGAATCCGAATTTAAAATAACAAAATAACGAATTTTCATTAAAATAATCAAAATTCATTTCCGTCTACTATAACGTCTTTAACTCGTTTTCTATTAACTAATTTTCGTGTATGGCAATTTTGAATCGGGGACCAATAATTTGTTCTATTTTTCGATCGTCTCCGGTGAGTACTCTTCGACGTATCCTTGTTTACATACCAAACAATAGCCGGCATTAAATATATATTTATTCAAGTATAGGTGTTATACCGTTATAAATAAATAAATGTAAAACACTCGATCAAAAATCGAGTGTAGACTCGAACAAAATAATATCTGTATGCCAAATCAAATAATAATCTAATAATAGTTAAATATTATTAAAATTATAAGGATATCTAAAAAATAATAATATGTTCATCCACACGGTCACGGTAACGCAATTATATCTTATCTTATTACCCTTTATTATCATCTTATTGTAAGAGTATCTAATTATAGTAAACTACATTGATTGAAATAATTATTAGGAAACAACTAAATTATATAAGGGAAATAAAAGGAAATTATAAAACAAAAATAATATGCGCATTAATTTATGAAACAATGTGTTTATTATACTAACCAAAAAATGTTTCTTGTCGTTACATAGTGTAAAAATGAAAAATAATGAAATCGGTAATGCCGCGGCACGCCATAAATATTTAATTAAAATTTTGTTTACGGTTTTTCTTAATTATTTTAAAAACCCTAGGAAAATCAAAAAAAATGATAATTCTAATGAACTAACAAGATAAAATATCCTATTCCACTGTGTCGATTAACCCAACCATACCTTAAATTCATAATATTACGCTTTATAATTAATACGATCACCGAATCCCGATCATTGTTCCTTAAAGTCATCCGCAGCTACCAACAGTCTTGGTTTGAAAAGTTCGCGTGCAAATAAACCGGGGGTAAAAAAATATTTACGAAAAGATTATAAGATAACTATTACTATTATACCGACGAAGAAAACTTAATAATATATTGAAAAAGTTTAAAGGAATGATTACGACATAATTAATATTAATTACTGACTAAGATCTTTATGGCGTACATCAAAGATATAAATGGTTAATCTTAACCTGAAAACCTAAAATATATCTGAATTAAAAAATTTGAATTGATTAATATTTGCAATTTATATAAAAAATTAATTCCACCGCGCAGGGGAGATGCAGCAGTATTATAGTATATTATGTTAAAACACTCACTACCGAATTAATTAAAGCAATAATGTATTTACCTATAAAATTATTATTTTTTTTTTTTATCAACTATTATAGTAACGTAATATAAAAACAAATGGACATACTTCGCACGATAGGTGGGCCACTGTTACAGGTGAGAAATTGAGTATAACGTGTATAACCGAACTACGCTCAGAGTCGTTTTTCATAGACAATGGTTTATCGTTACGTGCAGTTATAAATTAAGTAACTCTATACATCCTATATCGTAACTTTTCACCTATAGCAGTGACACAATCATCAACAGTATTAGCTCTTTCAAAAAAAAAAAAATGTTTTTCTTGAAAAGCTATTGGGGAAAAAGTGTTACAAATTATGAGTGAATTAAGTTTTTTGTTATAGGATATAATGATGTGAAAGTTTAAAAGGATTTTTATAAACCGAAAAAATTATCAGAAAACAAGCTCAGAAATCATTTTTATAATTAAAATCAAATTTAAAAATCCAGCTTCGACGTGTTGTCGGACAACTTGTACTATTATGCTGACAGCCGCATATCTCTGCTTGTCGCCAAAGATTTGGCTGTGCACTTCCTTTTATTACGTATACAGGTATATTATTGCACCTCATGTCATAATAAAATCGACACCCGTTGTTTAAGACCGCAATAAATGCAATATGAAATAATGAAATAATAATGCGGTCCTTATTACTGTAACAATGTAACTCTCTTGTATAATATTCATTTTTGAAATCTTTCTTTTACGCGCATCGTTTTTGCGAGAATATCCACGCGTCTTAGTCTTTGTGTTTTGTTTTTAAACAAAAATGACGTGCCTGTGAAATAATCTCTTCTGGGTACACTTGTCTAATAAAAAAAAACGAAACTCACCGTGACTGAACAACGAGTATATATAATAATATATATGTGTATGTGTGTGTGTGTGTACGTGTATATGTATCCGATTCAGTCATTCATTATTTGTGATACACTGAAATAACAAATCAAATAAATGATATTACGCTGTGATGATTTGGACAACAGCGCATCATATCCTTACTGATTTCTACGAAGTCTTTGTCTTTTTCCCAAAATTAACTCGCTCTATCGAACGTGGACTTAAATACAAACGTACCTATTATAGGTAGAATGGTACTTATATATTTAGTTTTTTAAACGTTTAAATTTAATTTAATGACAATATTATTTTTCCTAAAGTCACTGCAATAAATTACGTATGTATCTATAATGCCTACAAATAGGTTTTATCTAAAACGTTACAGGTATAGTCTACACATATAGGTATAACCTATATGTATACCATCATTGTAATCATCGTTAAATTTCGATTACAGGATTTTTAAATATGATAAATATATTGTAATACATATGCGTGTAAAATTACATACGGATCCTCAAATACTTCTCATAAATAATTACTTCCTTGTAATGATATTATAATATTATGTGTTCTTGAAAAGTATGTCATCTCAAAAAATCATTGCTAACGAAAAACCATATTCTGGCGTGGTGTTCGATTAAACATGTTTTGATATTCACTTTTAAGGTTTTCATCGAAATTGTATACTTTGAACGCTTATAAATAATAATCACTATACATTCACGCACGACTTTTTTTTTTTACCACCAAGTTCAACTTATGAGAAACCTCATGTTAAAGTTTTGAGTATTTTTAATAAGTTGATAATATTTTATTCACTTAAAACTAAATAAAAATGTTTAAAGAGGCGAAAATTTCAAAAGCTTATGAATAGCTCAAAAATTGCCCGAATGTTTTAAAAAATGCACCGCGTCTATTAAAAGGCTAATTATAATTCTTTGAACATTTCAGGTATCTACGATTATTTTTAACCGGATTATAATAACAAAAAAAATAAAAATCAGGAATAACGGAATATTGTGTACATTTTCTCATTTCTCCCGATAAGTTTTTCTTGGTTTTTTATCTATTTTTAATGGCCTTTTCAATTTACCAACCAGACAAAATTTGATTTTAGAAAATATGTTCGACAATCGACGATCGATGTATAATTTCTAGTAGAAAAGCCGTTCACAGACGCCCAAAAAAATATAATTTAAAACACATCATAGTAAAACCAATAAATTCCTGCGCGTGCGTTATTGTGGAGTTAAAAAATTGGCATACAGCAAAAAACACACTGTACGGAACAAAGTCGTCGGACCTCTGTCAGAGAGTTGACATTAGGTTATCGTGGTAACACATTTCGTTAAAAGAAATCAATCGGGGACACGTATTAAAGCGTTATTATTATTGATATTGTATTGTCGTTGTGTATATAATAATATTGTATGCACATTGTATAATACATTACACTCTTCGAATTACGTCAAGAGGTGCGTTGTTCGATAATAATTGGAAAACGACGTCGACTTTTTATAACCGAGCGCTCAGACTTAATTAGGAAGCTCACTCTGCGCCCGTACTAAATTCCCGGTTTCCAAAGGTATTTTAAACAATAAACTATAATTTCATATTGCATAATTATTTTAAAAGGATTTGGTTACCTACCTATAGGTCCTATAGTATATGTTAATGCTACATGAGCTCCATTTCAGTTTCTTAAAGGAGGTGCAAATATTTTATGAAGCGAAAAATTCCCCACCCACAGGTAGCAAGTAAACTATTGTTAAAAAAACTCGTGCAATGTACTGCACAAAATTTCAAAAACAAAAAAAAAATTACCGTTTAAGCCAAAATACTGATTAACACTCGGGTCAGTAATTATGGATACAAATTTCAAGAGGTTATATTAGGTCATATGCTAATGTAAGTAAATTAAATGTACAAATTTGTAAATAATTGACAGGACATTTTTAAAATTCTCAATGTACCGTTTTTTTTTTTTTTTTATATATATTAGCTAATAAGAATAATTTATTATTACGTTTACCAACTCATCTCGTTGCACTCAAAATAAACACAATTGTAAAACCGAATTTTATTACCAATTTTTGTATTGAAAATGATAATATAATATCAATCTCCGTTTTGTTAACCAAATCAACAACCGTATAACTACATTATGTACCAGTAACCGCGGACGGACGGACGAACACCAACGGGGATAACATAAGATAGGGTCCATCAAAACTTATGCTTATAGAAATCTAATGATACACTCACTTGTTTTTTGTTGTCATATATTGTACTGTTCAACCCACTTTGTCGAGTGTATACCTATATTGTATATATACGTATGAATATCTTGTATTATGTATCTTAGCTAACATCAAGAACCATTGTCGAAACCGAACTCGAAAAATAGATTTACAAACCATTATTGTGTATAATATTACTGGCCCAATGTCGTAGATATTATATTGATAACAGTGTAAAAATCAAATAACATTATAATGTCGAAATATAAATACCTATATCTGTGGTTCGGTCGCGTATCGGTGTATGTCTCGAACATGAATAATAGCGCTAACGGTCTGTGGAAACACATTCCTCTCTTTATAATCACTGACTGTTTATAAAATATAAGTATTATATAATACTTATACGAATTAGAACGCTGTAATATTATTATTGTACTTCGGTTAACTTACCTACTCGTACAGTATGTTTACTCGTGTACAGTGCCTATGTAATTCGTTGTTTTATTTCCACTAATCGTGTACTCCGCGACCTATTCGAAAACAAAATGTTTTTTTGTGTTCAAAAACCACGGTAAACCATTTCCTACGCATATAATAGGTACACCCTTTACAACGATGTTACACAGTTTGTAAAAATCCTGTTTAAAATTTAACTCCTCTGATTCTGTGTAAAATTAATACAATATTATTATTTCCCAAAAATTTACTTCTATGCTTGCAGTACATAATATTATGTTATCCTCACTGGATAATAGAGATTGATCGCAGTATACAATACCGTGACATTTGATTGAAGTATGAGATTAAATGGTTATTCTGAAATCTAGATAAAAGGCGTAGAGAAGTCATTTGTCAAGTGCACATATTAGCCGACTCGCAGTCGTGAAGGTTTTAACTGTCCGATCAGCCCTGTAGTAATCTGAGATTACTACTGTTTTACGACGGGTCTCCTAAACGGATCCCCTATGTATTTTTACACTCATTTATATTCGGCTTATATTGTATTACGTAACTATTAAGTTTTACTCTTATTCTATTCTAATCGGTGTTCAGGGTTACAATAATAGATTAATAGGTGATAGTTGTTTTATTTTCGTATATGTTATATTTTATAATTGGTAGTTATTAACTTGTTTCCGGGATCGGTTGTTGTAAGACACAGCCGTCCCCAGCAAAGGCAACATGACTATTAAGGTCTGGTGGAAGAACCACTTTTGGTTTTCGACCGCGCGTTCTCTTCAAGGACGTCTCCAGACCTTGACTATGGGGGGGGGGCGAAATAATTAAATTAAATATTAATGATTAATAAAAAAAAAAGACGGACATACTTTGCAAAATGGATGGACCATTGTTATGGGTGAGAAATTGGGAAGGAAGGATATTGAAAGAAATTTAATATATATCTGAAACTAAGCAAATTTAAGCATTGCTAACAAAAAAGATTCTGAGTGGAGCTCGGTTAATAGTATTGCTCAGGGGCGTATTCGGGTTATTTCCACGGAGGCAGGGCGGCGAACAATTTTTACTTCTGAATACCACTGCTTTGGTCAACAAAAACTTAAAACCTTTATGTCTAATGTCATTTCATATTAGCTTAGAAGACTCCATATGTATTGTACAAATTTAGTAAAACAGTACAATTTAAGTTAAATTATTTTTTTTCACATTAAACAAATATTGATTAAAACAATGATAATATGAATAACAAAAAAAAAAATAATAATAATTAATAAAAGTTAGATAACCAAGTCTAAAATACTTTTATTTTAATAAGCGTTTTATAAATAGTTTGATCAACAATATTTTCTATATTAATGTTTTCATTTCGATGAATATTTAAAAGTGATAAGCCAGTTAGCCTCTGCTCAAAATTTTATTTTTTACTACATAGTACGACTTTAATTGAACCTCTTGTTAAATTCTCAAGCATTTCTGTTTGGTCTAAATATTTCATCCACAGAGTACCTACCGAATAAAAATGACGTACAAAACTCGTAAAATTAAAATGTCTATAATTGCTCAAAAATTTTACCACGTCGAGAAAAGACAAATATAAGTTTTCTGTCTCCATTTTTAGTCTATACGAATATTGTTAACTGAATTACACCAAAAGACAAAATTTAAAATAATAAAAGCAATATTTTCACACATTTCCCATTTTATCCTGGGTGTTCCGGATATTATAAAAATTGCTTGGAAAATCAAAAAATGACCATTCTAACGTACCATCTAGTCAATATGACAATATTCCGATAGACATTTTTGTGATAATATAAAAAAAAAAAAACATTGTAAATCCAATAGGTACATCTTCACTACACTCAGAATATAAAATGAAAACCGTTTTTTTAACTATTAAATCTTTTTTAACCTACAGAACCAGAATTTTCTCATTATCTCGAATATTAATGAGAATTTCAAAATATGACCTCTTAAAAGTACCACCCAGAGAACATTTTATTTTAGTTAAGGTGCTATACTTGATAATTGGAGTAAGGTTTCTGGTAAAAAAAAGTGTTTACATAAAAAAAAAAATAAACATCATTATAAAATCAATACATTCCTTTCTCCACTTAACATCTATAAGATGGACTTACTTCACCCTATGGATGGGCCACAGTTATAATAAATGAGATGTTGGAAAGGTAAGATATAGAAGGAAATTTCATATATATCTGTATGAAACGTGATTAAACATTGCTAACGAAAATCAATCCTGAGCGAAGTTCGATTATACGTGTTTTAAAAGGCACGTTTATAATACACGTATTTACGATTTTTGTCAAAATTTTATATTCATTTTCTAATAAAAAAAAATTGTATTGTACAATTTATTTTTTTTTTTTTTGACCACTTAGTGAGACTTATAAGAAACCACCTGTTAAATTTGCAAGTATTTGAAGCATTCTGTTTGATCAAACAATTTTATTCAAAAACTCGCAAAATTAAAATCTCTATTAATAGTTTAAAAATTACTAAAATGTTTTGAAAAATTTACCACGTCTAGAAAAGCAAGTATAGTTGTTCTGTTCAAACTTAAAGTCTCTACAAATATTTTTAACCCAATCACAATAAATAAAAAAAACAAAATTGAAAATAATACATTTCGTAAATTTTCCTAATTTTCCTACGTTTTTTTCCATTTTTTATGAAAATCCCTTGGAAAATCAAAAAATGACCTTCTTAATACATCACCTAGATAAAATTTTCTTTTAAAAAAGATACTACACTTGAAAATGGGGGCAACATTTTTGGTAAAAAAGTTTTTTACAGATTAGAAAAAAAAAAATAAACATCATTGTAAAGCCAATACTGCTCCACTTAGAACAATTATAAATTACTGATTAAAAAAATGTATTTTTTGTGTTGAATTTTTCTCACTCTACTTACCTATAAATACGGCTAGTCAGAAAGATCTATGAATTTTTTGAAAATAATCAAGTAAAAGGTTACCATAGTCCAACTTTAATCGAAGATCACCTTGATTAAGCAATTTTGTACATTAAACGCGACATAGTAGAAAAAATAAATTTAGAAATTGTTATCGATACATTTTTTGAAAAAAAATCTAGAGAAAGTTAAAAAAATCAGTAGTATTTTAATATTTTTGATTTTTGTTAGTTAAATGTAAATATAAAATGTTTTTTTGAATTATTTAAAATATTCTAATCAATAAAATTTATAAGCGGATTAAAATAACACTATGCATTTTTAATGTAGTTATATTATAATAAGTAATAATTTTAAAAATGTTACTAAATAACATAATATTTTTAAATAAAAACTATTTTTTGTTCACTCATAACTTTCTATCCAATTTTCCAATTCAACGGTCCCAACATAAACAAATATTTCGGATGGGACTATCTTTGGGTCTATGATAATTTGTCCAAGGTTGTCCACAGAAAAAAAAAATATAAATATAAATATCATTTTAAATCATTCCTCGCTCCTCTCTGAACCTAAAACTCACAAAATAAGTTTAAAATCTAAAATAAACCAAAAAAAAGCAAAACTATTTGCTGAGTATATATTATTTTTTATCCTATGCCTGAAGTAATAATATAATAATTATTTTTCGAACAGTCTATTTGACTATCTACTATTTGTTTTAACGTAATATTTTTTTGATATTTCGATATTCTTTGCGAACAAAAAACAACATCGATCGAGAAGTACGTTAAACGAAGACACAAAACACCTCATTAAAAAAATGCCCAACATGATTCTATAATTATTGAGAACATATTATGTTTTAGTGGATTTCACCAAAACTTTGTCCATTATCCGTAGTCGTCCGTCAGTACCGTAGCCACAAAAAAATTTCAAGGGAAGGGAAGGCGGAGCATTAATAATTTTTATATTTGCTATTATATTTTAGAACGATAAAATGCACTGAAATAATGAATAAACCAAAAAAAGTCCAAGAAGGAAACACCGGAGATATCTACCCCACACTTTAAATGAGTCACTTTTTTAGAAATACAAAAGCCAGTATTGTACAAGTTTCTTTTTTAAGCAATAGTAAAACTTTGAAAAGAAAAATCAATTCTGACGAGTACAACTCAAAAATGTTCTAGTTCTACATATTCTAAGCATTTTTTTTCCGATAAAAATTATAATTATTTTTAACAATGTTAAACATCAATGTATTTTCTACGTGTTCGATAGTTAACTAATAATACTTATATTATAAGTTTTTCTTAACCGATTTGCATGTTTTGTTTTTCAAACGTAAATATTTGATATCAGCCGTAAATTTCGAAAATGCCAAAAAACGATAAAGCGCATGAATATCTATAGTTTTTATTTACAGTAAAATCATATTTCAACACTTTTAATTGAAATTCCCACCGAAGCTCATTTTAAAACGCTGCACAAAACTTTACTGAGTCGAAATGTGTTTTTCGAACATACATAACCCTTTCAATGCCAGAAGTTTTTCACTCCATCACTTGTTCTTACCACACATATTTGAATTGTTTTTATTTTTCATTTTTTTTCTTACTTTTAATATCTCGAGGGAAGTATCAAAATATAAGTATCAAGCATACAAAGTTCAACAAATTCTAGAGTAATTGTAAAAAAAAAATCAATAAATCAATTTTAAAAGAAATTTCGAGAAAACAGATTCTACCGCCCCCTGGTGGCACGCGTCAATATCGCGGGGAACGCAGCGAGTTCCCACCGCGAAAACTAGCGCCCGCTTCCCTCTACACGTATCGGAAAAAACCCCGCCAGAAGACTGACGAACAGCACGCTGTACAGGGAACCTCAAGAGTCGGTCCGCGTGCACGTGGCCAGTACCGAACGCGTCTCAGTCAGTCGACATGTCTGGCGGTGTACACTCGTCGTCGTAGAACCCAGTGCCGTACGTGTTCAATCGCGCGCATATAAGTTGCCAGTATAAGTCGGCCAACTATTTGGCGCCCACGCTCACGTACGATGAATAATTCACTGTGCTACAGTTATTTGCTGTTGTTCGCGTTAGCGCTGCAATCGTCGCTGTCCGTTTCGACTGGAGCCGTTACCGGTGCACCGGGCGGCGACGACGCACCGGACTCATCGCGAACGCTGCAGCAGGCGATCAACACTGCAGCAGAGTCGGTACAACTAAAAAACATTGTTGCGTTAAACAGTACCGTGTCCGAAACCCTTCAGAACAACAACAACTCCACGTCCGCGGAGTCCATCGTCAATTCGTCACTTCGGGAACCCACGGTCACCGCCGGTGCTACGACCGCGGACGTCGAGACCTCCAACGAGAGCCGGCCGTCGTCCGAATCGGGCGAACGCGATGACCGCGCCAGTGACGGTGTCGACGGCGAAGGAGGCGTTGGCGAAGAAGAAGACGACGACGCTGGACTTGCGGCGGACGTGGGTCGGGTGGCCGACCTGTACGAAGATTTAGAAGACTCGGTAGTGTTCGAAGACTCCGAGGCTGACGGCCACGGCGGCGGTGCTTCGGGAGCCGCGGGCGGTGGCAGACTCCTGGACGAACATCACATGTTGCCCATCGAGAACGGGATACTGGTACCGGCCGCGGCTACGGACGACGAGTCTTCGGCGCCAGCTGCCCCCCAGGAATACGACACCGCGAGCGCAGAGGACGCGGCCACGGCCGGCACCAATCCCGCGGTCAGGTCCGTCAAGTTTCCCGAGTACGTCCGGTCGTCCAGCTACCGAAGAGGATGGCCCCCCGGTGGCGCGGGCAACGTCACCCGGCCCGAAGAGCTGTTCCGGTTTTGGGACCCTAACGCGTGGACCGCAGCCACGTCCAAGATTTCGGCCCAGTGCGCCGACCACGTGGAACAGTACCAAACGGCACTCAGGAACGGAAAAATGTGGGCCTACAAAAGTATGTCGAGTTAAACATAATATAATATATAGCGGGCCATTTGTTTACGGTGTGTCCGAATGATAAATGTGTATCCTAGTGCTGCCCTATTGATCGGCTATTGGCAATTATTTAATTAATTAGATTTTAAGTCGAGTTAAAAATAAACGAAAAAAAATGTTCAGTTAATAAACTAGCTAAAAAAAAAAAAAAATCAATTCATTCGTGAAGTTAAAAATAAAAATTAACAACATTCAATTACATTTTTTCAAATCATAAATATTCAGCGATACGACGGTTTCTTTTTCAATATTATTTAGTAAATGTTCACTGAAATAAAAAAAAAAATAGCCAGAAACGTAGTTATAATGCGAATCCATTTTCAAGAATATAATCCGAATGAATCAGCTAATTAATTATTCTATTTCATTCAAATACGCAATAAGAAATCGATTCGATTACACGTAATGGCAAATACGCGGGTATACGATTTCCGCGTGTTTACGAAAAAACTCGCAGCTCTAATGTCATTGATTAACGGTGGATTAGGTTACGCGCGGGTTGTCTTTTTAAACAGCGTTGGAGTCGGTTTTCGAAATTTGAGAAAATTGTGTAAAATGTAAGACATTTTTTTTTTTATATTTCAATGACCACTTGTTAAGACATTTCCACGCTAATCTACTGCCCGATACCCATTTAAGGGGAAGGGCCGATACGGTCGTTTCTACGCCATGAACGTGTACGCGGTGGCTATACGCCCGACGAAAATTTTGGGATTTACAGTAGTTTGATTTAAAAAATGAAAATACGTTTGAATTCATAAACAAGTTTACTTTGCGTGGGCCGGGGCACTTTTCAATTCTGTCAATTAATTTACGATAGTAAACCGTTTGAAATTCGTATATATTTGTCAATTTCAATGGTAAATAACGAGATCAAATATGTCACCCCAAGTATGAAAAATATTTATAAAATTATAAAGCTTTACGATTTTGAAATCGAACCACGGGAAGTACATCAATTATTGTCGGGCGTATAGGTATTTTTTGCGAAAATTGCATGGTGATTGCGATCCCCTTAAGGTACCGTAGTATACTGTAATGAATTTAAAATATCTTATCATAAAAACGAATGGCGGCTGACGACAATGAATATAATCCGAAACGGGAAAATAACTTTGTTAATGAATAAAACATTTAACGCCGCAAATAGGTTTGAAACGTCCAAAAACGTGTTTTAAAGATAAATGCTATTCGAATCGAACTTTATTTACATAACTATAAATATATTAGTATTATAACAAACTAATTTTTTTTTTTTTTTTTTTTATTTGGTAATACTTTTATTTTTCACTGTTCTGATTACTAGCGTGAACAATAAAGTACGCTGCTTTTGTCCCATATCTATACAGCTAAACTAGAGCAACAAACAGTAAAATATATAAATGGTTTGAATTAAAAAAATAATAATCCGTTTACTATTTAGGTCGCCGTCAGTTATGACCGCGTCCGCGGTACATAATACAATAATATTACTGCAATGGACCAGCCGCTAGAGATCTCATAATACGAAAAAAATACAACAATATATTAGATAATAATCGACAAACGCACGTGGATTCGACGTTCCGAACGTCATCGCAGGACAAACTCGGAGCACGATTTGTAACTTCCGATTTTTAGAGGCCTCGTATATTTTTTTATTTTTTTTTTTTTACTATCGTTATTGAATTATTCGAAAATACTAATTAGTAGAGACCGGATTTATATTATGTTATAATCCACGAAAAGACGTTTTAAAACACCAAAAAAGCCCTGAAAAAAAAAAAAAACACTCAAAAATATTTAAAAAAGTAAAAATGATAGATGGGTTTTAAAGTCCTCCTCTAATGGCTCTAAGTTATTAAATTAAATTTCCTAACTCTACAAAAATTGTTTAGTTTAAATTAAATTTGTGCGTATTATAAAAAAAAAATTACTTTTTATTAATCATTTTTGTCGTGTTAAAAATTGTATTTAGAAATTAAACGCCTTCAATACTTTTGTGTTTTAATATATTTGTCAAGTGATTTTTTTGTTTTTTGAGGCTTTTTAACGTTTTCAAGCGCTTTTTTGTGGATTTTAAGACCCTATAAATTCGGTCTCTAATTGGTCGTACTAGAATTAGGCGTGGTTCGTAATAATAATACAAAAGTAGTTATAGATTGAGAATGTATAGCTTTATGTATAATTCTATATAGTATAGAATTATAGACCGCGGTGTGATTGGACAGAGTGGAGGGAGCGACAGAATCGTTTTATATGGTAAAATGGTGGGATTAAAGGTACAAAGGAAATTCTATAAAACTAAACATACAGCTGTGAGACCGTAAGTAGCAGAAATGAGAACTTTAAGACGGATGCGTGGTGCAACCGAATTATATATGATTAAGAATGAATATTATAAGAGGTCTCGTCTATATATGGGAGTAAAAATGAGGGAGAATATATTGCGATGGTTGTCGGCTTGTTTGGAGAGGAGAAACGACAAGATAATGTGTGAGATAAGTGCGGTGTGGACGGAAGCTATGGAAAAGAGATGATAGGCCTGCAAAGAAAGAATGGTTAGACGTTATTGTAGTATGGGGACATATGAGAGGGCTATGTGTGGAATAGACCAGGAAATTGTCACAGCGAGCTTTAAGGAACAACTACGCGAAAAAAATCCATTCGAAATCTTATCAATATCATTCTTAAATCTTATCAATATTGATAATACTTACGGGTTTTAAATTTCGGGGGAAATGAGAAATGTATTGGCTTTACTATGATGTGTTTACGGCTTTATAACAAGAAATCTCGCTTCAATCAAAAACTTAATCCAAACTTTGTTGTAACATTTTTGATCTGGTCGGTGCACTGAGGAGGTAATTTGTCGATTTCTCGTGTAATTTTCTTAATAAACGGAAAAATCCGGCGATTCGTTGATATCCGGATTACCTTGGCGTACAAATTATACATCCATATATCATCCTCCCTTCCGAATTCCCTGCTACTACCGCAGAGGCGTATCCATCGGCTGTGTCGGTCTTTTTTTTTTTCTCGTTACCCATATCTCTTATTTCGGAATCACCGAAACCTGCGTAACCCGGGCTCGTACGTAATAATTAGGATTCGGATTTGAATGCAAAATCTGATGTTTTTTTTTGATAATAATAATAGAAAAATAATGTTTACATGAAAATGTGTTTCGTTTAATATCGAAGATGATGGAAGTATTTTTTTTTTTTACCTTTTTTTTCTTTGTTTGTCTTTTTTACTCTTAAATGCCTTTTTATGTTTAATTTTCAATTGATCTGATAGTTTTATACTCGATACGAATATTAACGGTACAAATCGATAAGAGCTTGTGGAGGCGGCGTATTGTCGATGATATGTTTAAAATTATTTCCGATGGGTTTTATTATCGGCGATATTTGTCGAGTTTTCTGGTACGGCCAGTTAATTTAACTTTTATAAAAGTAGTTGGACGAATTCAACAAAGTAATGTCAAACAACTAAGGATGGGAAAAGGTCAATAAAATCAATCGGGTATTAATTGGAGAAACAACAAACGATAACGATTCGACGAGTAGGAATCTTAATTTCGAAAACCATTCACGTATGAAATACGCCCCAATAACTTCATGTGGACGCAGAAAGATCGTTTTCTATGTGCGAGCCCAAACCGTCGACGTTTTATTGAAGACTGTAACCGATTATCTAAGTACATATCGGTATTGAATTTTTTTTTTTTTTCAGTACGGTCTGGTTGAGTCGACTGCAATCTATTTGATTTTTTAGTAAATTTTGTAATCGTTTTTTTTTTTTTTTTTTTGTGCCTTTTTTCACATTTGTACGCTTTTTTTATTATTATTATAACGCCTTGAAATCCGAACCCTGGTAATAACATATCGTATCGATATGGTTACACGGTAATACGCAACGCGATTGTGTGTGTGTGTGTGTGTGTGTCGATTCATTCTGCCGTCCGAACGCCGTATTTGTGTGTACACGTGTGCGTGTATGTATATATATATATATGTATGCACGTACAACAACAATAATTATACTTGGGCACCTGCAGCGCCTTCTAGGCGTACGCGCGGAAAATCGAAAAGGCGTTTCGCGCGCACGGTCGCGACCGCGGTCCGCGACAACGGAACGCGCGCAAAATCGATCACGCGCGTGTGACAGCGTCTCGTGTGAAAACACGGCCGCGGTAATTCAATTTTCGCAGCCGCATGTCCCCCTGGCCGGACTCTGGCGGCTGTGAAGAAATCGAAAGTGTGGCTAATTAACAAGGACCCCGTTTCGAATGGCCCGTGTCACCCGCGGTCGGCGGCGCGCGCGCGTTTTCGGTCCGAATCGAACGTGATTCGATATATGCGCGTAACAATAATGATAACGATAATAATATATACGTATGCATGTATACGGGTAACACGTTATATCCGGACGTTTTGTCGGCGGTGTTTGTTTGTTTGTTTTTTTTTTTTTTTTCATGCTGTCGGCCGTCCGAAATAACGCGCGCGCACAACGGACGGCGAACAGGAGTGGAGAGAAAAAAAAAACTCGGAACGCCGATACTCGTATCGATAATATTTTATCGTCCGTCGCGCAACAGCCCGGCCGCGGCAGTCCGGTAGCCCGCGGGCCGGGCCGGGAACCCGTTCGGCCGTGCGCCGTGTTCCGGACGGGATTCCGCCGTGCGACGCGCAGTACCGAGGAAACGCGCCGTCTTTGGCGACCGCGAAAATCGGGGCGCCGCGCGCGTCGTACGGTTGAACGAACTCCCGTCGCGTACGGTAAAAGCAGAATGTACGCGGACGTTCGGACGGCGAGCGATCGCGTGCGCGCGACCTGACCCCGACCCGACTGCCGGCAGTCAAAACCCCCGGAGAGCCCGAAAGCGGCTCGAGAGTTTCGGCGACGGTGCCGTGAGAAAGCCAGCCGAACGGGCGACGGAAAAGGCGTCGAAAATAAATCACTAAATCGCCACTTTGAAGTACCATTTTGGACGGCTTGAGTTTTCAGAAAAGGCGATACATTACTTGTACATCGGAGCTAGTTTACTGGGAAAAAAACTATGTCCACAGACTAGAACAAAGAACGAACGGGAAAAACCGTTTGTTTATACGATTCAAAATTTCGCATAAACAAACGCCCCGGAGTCCGCGAGCGAGTTGTACTCAATTGTCTCGCAAAAGAAATAACTCACGGATACTCACGTATCGTTTGGGTCGGCCCATCACGTGAATTCGAATATGAAATTAATGTTATTTTTATTACCACCTCAAAACCTATCGGACGCAGAAAAAAAAAAAAACCCCGGACATAGGACCCAACATAACCTAACCTAACGCGTTTGCGTGTTTTTTTTTTTTCCGTAAGGAAACGTAACAGTAATAATGATAATTAACGGGTGTATCGTACACTGTATGAGATCGAAAACCCACGTCGGAGTATGCAGACGATTATAATAACAAGCCGTCGCGACCGGCTGATGAAGGAATGTTAATTTATTTATCTCGGTTCGCCTAACTGTCTACGGCACAGAACACCAGACAACCCCGGAATTAAAGTTTAATTCGACGATCGCAGTTCGGTCATCATCGTTATCAACAGTGTACACGACCGGTTTACTCGTATGATAATAACGTATTGTGAATTACTTTAATTTAATGCTCGCGTTATCGCGTGCTTTTCGTCGTTCGAAATACATTTTTTTTTTTTCTCGTGTTTATTATTTCAAATTATAAACCGTCATGATAGGTATAACGTGTCGGAGTAAAATGCGATTCAGTTTTAAATGCACACGCTTGCTCAGGTACTTACGTATCTATGTGTTCAGAGGTTTATCGAACTCTCAACACGGAAAATGTCCGTTTCAGTCGCGGTTCGGAATACAAAAGGGCATGTGTAATTCTTATCGTCAGCGTCGCAGCGATCGGGGTTCCTACTATTTCTTTATTTGAATCAGCTTGGTCTCCACGTCGGAGACACCCGTGTATATTAACATTCCAAAACCGCTTTATATTTTATTTCAAGGTGATATGTATTACGTAATATTGTTTATGTTCATAATAGCGGATTCTAAGCCCCTTAAATTCATTTCCGAGAACGACGCATAGCCGTACTGAATATTCAATTCGTATTTATTCAGCTATTATCGTAGCTGTTTAAGTTGTTGACGTTGCTGTTGATGTCGTTTCGTCGTTGTCTATCGTACAAAATGAGTCTCTCTACTCATGAACGATTATTACTATTTTGCAACAATAGGAGTGGGCAAGCCATCTTACAAAGGATGCAAGTTAAACGAATATCTCCTGCATAATATGATTATGACGTATTCAAGAATAAATCTAAAAATAATACACACATCAATAGCGGTGTGCCGTTATCTGTTTCACGTTTGTTTTTTATTACACGTTTACTATGCAGTTTTGATTCGTTATTTTTATACAGGCTGTTGTTTTAGAAAATCAAAATATGATAACCTTAAAGTACCGCCCAGATAAAATGTTCTTTCAGAAAAAGTACTACATTTGAAAATCGGAACAAGATGTCCGGTAGAAAAGTTTTGTTCACAGATAAAAATTAAATGAAAACAAACATCATTGTAGAACCGATATATTCCTCGTTACGTTCCCAATTTAAATGGACCGTGTTAATGAAGTTTGTCTCGTTTCATTGATACTATTCAAATCCGTATATTACTTATGTATTTTTCATAAGTCTCGAACCTGTAAACGATAATATAACTTTATTATGACTAATCAGCGTGATGTGTAACAAAACTAGTTAATTTCAAACTGTTTTTTTGTTTTGTAAATATTATACAATAATTACGACGCTCGGTAAAAGAAAATCGATGATATAATATCTGTGTTATGTTAATCTTCTATGCAAAACTGGACAATAACTATAGCTTATAGATAGTTAAAAAGCTAAAAGTTAACCTTTAGGCTTTGACTTTGTATTAATTTAAATTGTTTGTTTATTTTGTTTTATATCAATTTAATTGATACCCAATCAATTAATTTTGAAACAAACAGTGTTAATTTCAATTCCTTTTAATTTAGCTCAATGTTAAATTTACAATATCTTAATACAGGTTAATATAAACATTTTTTTTTTTTTACTCGGGCTTCAAAATATTTATAATTTAATATTCCCGGAAAACCCCTCCCTCCCCGGTGTTTCACACACATTGATCAAAATCGCAAACTCTAGATTTAAACATTTTTACACTATGGCGATAACAATTTAAAAAAAAAACAAAAATGTTTAGGTACTTAACTTAAGTTATTAAATTAGTCAAGTTTTCAGATTAACTTTTGACTTAACTTGGTAAATTAATAAACCAATTGATTTTTTAACGTATCATCTTATCAACTTATTTTGCAATTACTTTAAATGACTTAATATTGTCCATTAACTCGTTTTCCGCCTTTGCCCTCTGCTTTTATGAAAGAAACACATTTTACAGAGTAGTAATTTTAAAACTTCACGAACGATTAATTTTCAGAAATTGATTGACTTCAAAATAAAATCGATAAAAAAAAAATTACAGGTCCCAATAGTAATTGTGACTTTTTAAAATAAATGGTTTTACTAGGTATATTTAAAGCGTGATATTTAAAAAAAAAAAAATAAAAAAAAAAAACGTAATCTCACGTTTGTAAAAAAAAAAAAATAAGATATAACGAAATAGGTACCTTATTGAATTTGATTTGTAAGGCCGCGGTGCGTTTATTAGTTTCCGCTCCGCTCCAGTTCGATAATTTTATTTTATTGTGTATCCAAATGTTACGAGTAAATAAAAACAATAAAATCAGCAACCATGAAAAATCGTTTTTGTTTTTTTTTCTATGTACACCTGTACATATTATATATTCTTGATAAAACAAAAAAAAAAAATGTCAAAGTTGCAGTAGGTATTGGTTTTTTATAAAAAAATTTACTTTCTTTTCTTTTCTTATTTTTAAATTAAGTAATACGCATTAGTGGTTCCATTACTGCGGTATACTCTATTGTTTAATTGTAATACAGTAAACAGTGTTTATTATATGTAATAGGTATACGGTAGATGTACAGAGACTCCCTGCTACTGTTTGATTATGTTGTTTCTAGAAAAAGATTTTAAATCAATTATTAACATAAAACAAAATAATGAATATTGAATAATGTAAGCAAATATGTTATATAAAAAAATATACTATTGAGAAACACAACGTAATGGTTTATTACTCAAGTATTATTTACCAACTGTTATAATACTATGACCCAACGATCGGGAATTCAAATAAATAAATTAAGAAAAAAAAAAACAAAAAAACAAAACTTTTGAATCCATCGTGTAACAAACAATTACACGGTGTAATAACTGTATTTTTTACTGCGGGTACTTCTTACAACAAGACAGATTTTTGTGAAGCTAAACAATATGATAACAAAAACAATTAAAGACAATTATTTTTGAAACGGTTATTATATTCAAATGCACAATATGGCGGCTGTAGAATTGTCGTTATTTTACCGCCCCTAGTAATGTATTTACAATAGTAATTATTAACGATATATTATTATTAATGTCTGCTTAATGAATTTAGGAAAACTCCAAAAGTCATAACTAAATACCTAGTGCCTATGCTCCCTGCAGTGACTCGTATTTTACCTACTAACACTTCCCATATTGTTACATTTTATGTATCCCGATACCCGCTATAGAAGTATCAGTGTCAGAATGATTTTTTTTTTTTTTCGCAACGAGATTATCGCTATTTACGAAGACTTTGGCTATTCTAATATATCAATTTATATTTTATAATATAGATTATTGAATCATTTATTGATCTTTTTACAACACTCTCAAAAACATTATCCTTATCCGTATACACCATAAATACAACATTTATAAACTTATAATTTTCAATCCCTCCTCCTCTTTTCGACCAGATCTAAAGGGAATAATATTGTCTAAAATATTTGATACGCATAATACCTTTTTTTAGATTTACACCATTTATGAGTAATTAGAACAGTTTAAAATCAAGAATAAGGAAAGGGTGAAAATTGTTATTAATTGTATTACCAGTGCCTATTTCTCCGGTGTATCCACATCCATGTGTACCAACTATTCATAGTATTATCCACCCATCAACGTGATATTTAGAAAAATATTCATTTTCTCGTTTGAGGCATAACGTATAACAAATATCCTTACTCAAAATCCTCCGAGAAAATCGCCCTGTGCGTTGACGGTATATTTTTAATGCTTGCTAATAAATATTGTTAACATTGCCATTCAAAACGAATCACTGGAGTGACTAACTGTTAATTATTATTAATTCACTTATATATTATTATAGTAATATACTTTTAACACGCGGGTTTAACTTGATGCGTCATTGAGGCCGTGTCCGTACTTAAATAAACAAGCATCTTTATTATGTTATTAATCATATAGAATTACCTACCGACTGTTGAACTTGAAAAAAATTCGGATGCGCATAGGATATTAAATATAATAATAAGTTAGTGTTGTTCTCCGAAGAAAATTCAATATTATTATGCGAGTGTAATAATAACATTATGTGCCCAGTCATTTGGAAACGACCGTATAATAACAATAATGATATGACAAACGTTTTTTTTTTTATTGAGTGCGCATCCGTGTTGTTCACGATATTATAATGAGTAGAGAGCGGATGTTTATGCATTTATCGTATTCGTTTACAACATCCAAATGAATGCGGAGTAAGATAGAAATTTGTTTCAACACTCAAAGAATTCAAATTACAAATTTAATTTTGCGTATTTTGGCATATTTGTTCTAATTTTACTTGCTTGATCATATTTTCATATTCATCATGCTTTTAATGGATATTTGAGGTTTTTCGTAACGTACAACGATTATTTTTCCCAAAACTAGAAAAACCTGCGATAGTACATCGGTCGCGAAAAATCGGTCTTGTGTCAGTATTTCAGTTGTGCAATGTGTTTCACTACGATTCGTTCGTTTCGTTTTCGTCCGAAACGAGTTCCTATGTTGTATAAAGCTTTATACCTGTTTATTTCAAAATGCCGAAAACTTCCAAACCGTTGTGACGACGTATTTTTGTTTATGAATTTAAATTTTTTACTATCGGTGGAATTGTTTTGGGCTGTACATCGTGTAATACTTCAGTAAATGGTGATCGACGTTTTTTAGTGCTTCAGCATATCGATACAAATAAACATATCAAAAATTCCAAAGATAAACCTTTGTCAACAATAATTTTATTGATGCATATTTTAAATAAATTCTAAGCATATTTTTATACTTTGTAGTGCGTATTTTTTATTTATTTATTTTTTTTTTTTGAGCACAAACATTAGCTCTCTAATAATGAGTGTCGAATCTGTCGTTAAGATAATTCATTAAATCGATAGGGAAAAAAGTTTAAGATTAAGAGGTGACGTCATCGCAGTCGCGTTGTTTGCCGTCTGTGCTGTCTAACGCGTAATATTTAGAAAAAATGTGTTTTCGGTTTTCCGAAACGGTACTCTGCACTCTGCAGCAATTACGACAGACTAAAAACGAAAATTATTTCACCGAATAAAAGACAATTCGCTTTGTTTTCACAGAGGGACTTTTCGGTATCCAATTCCCGAACAATCTATTCGTATAGTTGAAAATGTAAACGAATTAAACATTTTTTTTATAAATCTTAATGTATGTTTAAATAACGAAAAACAAAAAAATTCTTTCGAGAAAAAATATTATCGTAAATGTTGTCGTCTAATGTTTTGTTTTTCGTCTTTATTAAACTGCACATTTTCGCTATAATGTCCGTTAGAATGTCAGAAATGACAAATAATGCATATTAAAAAGATCTACGCAAGTAACTAAATATTTGCTGCAGTATTCTGAGTACCTATAAGAAATCGTTTTATTTCAATGTATATAATATATTTGATTTGCTATCTTTATGTGATTTTTTTTTTTTTTTTTTTTTGAACATTTTATGAAAATAAATTCTATGATGACATCAAATCTGCGGTTATCGGTTTCGGTATCCGTTCAAAATAACATTCGTGTATACCTAAAGTAGGATACTGAACAACAAATAGTGATATCAATTCAAACCTAATATCTTTCAAAATAGGTTAATAAAAAGACAGTTTTTAGTAGATTTAAACGCATCAAATCGCGCTAAAAATGATTGCTCGTACAACCACAAAATCTCCGCTTTGGATAAAAAAAATTGATTTAAACAGCCCGTGATTATACGAATAAAAAACTAGGTCGGGTCTACAGTTATGTGTTAATTCGTACACGCATCGCGTTTACGCGCGATCACATGTACTTCTGATAATCGTGTGCATTGTATGCGACGCATCACTAATAATTGTATTTTAAAATTATACACGTAAAACATATTTTGAATACACCTGACAGTATGATTAACAATTTGTACATACCGTATTTGATTACAGTGTCAGACGCCAGCGGTCATTACAGCAGTGGTTATTTCTGGGGCAATACGTATTGGTTGGGTTCGAAAAGTCTCTGTACCGAAATATCGGAACACGATAAAGAAGTGCCGTTCAAATTGGGATTCAATATAATAAAAACATACATCGCGTTGAAAGCGCCAATCAATTATACGGTAAATATTATTGCGTTTTGATTTTTAATTTATTTTATTGAAATTTTAGTAACGCTATTGTCACTATTTACTAATGATATATCTGTTAGAATTTAACGATATTCTCACACGCCCTAAGTATTCAAGGGGTTGCGTATAGGCAATTTAAACGAAAATTTTGAAAAATCGACCTCTATTACATTTTACAAGGGATTCCGTGTTGTTATCCGCATTATAACATTCATTAGAGTTCTTGTTTCTTCATCTTAGTACTTTCCCGCTTCATTAATTACCCATGTGTCGCAACTATATAAAGCAACACTCCACACAAATGTATTTATAAATATCTTTTTTATTGCTCTATTAGAAACCTCTATCAAAATCCTCGTTTGTTTTATGAAAGCTGTCTTACAGCTTGTCCATTTCTCTGTTTTGGAATCATATTACTTCTCATCGTCCGTCTGCTGTCTCGAGAATGAGGCCGAGGTAAAAACCCGAGTATTTAAAACTGATAACTTGCATTAAAAGTCAGTTTCTCAGGTACCCATATGGCTATATGTTTCGTTGATTGTAGGTTCTCGGGCCCAGCCCAGAATTTTTGTTTTTCGTGAATTTACACGCATATAATGTTAATTTATGATCAAGAGATGCTCTTTTTATAATAGTGTGTATTTAATCAAAACTATGTACTTTTATAATCACCGTATACATAATAATAAACGTGTGTACCTATATTTGATTCACGTATCCAGGAAAGGTATCAATATTTAGGTATATGTATGCCTTACTCGTGTACGAAACAAGACGTGGACGAAATGGTCAGTCAATCGCTCCAACAAGACGATGTACCGGAAAGAGACGTCAAAGTCACCAAAGTGAAATCGCCGCACGATTACTATAACGTGTTTAGGGATAGAATTTTCTGGCTTCTCGTGTAAGTGCCCTGGTCACTCTGCGCTCAAAATTGTGCAAAAGAAAAAGTATACATATAAAAGTATGTTTGTGTTTTACAGAATAATATCGGCCGTGACCACAGTATTTTTGATATTGGGAACGAGCTTGGACGTGTACCTGGAAAATAACGGCCGTAACAAAACCAACGGTTTTATGTTTGACAATTATAAATACGCCGTGAGTAGCGCCAAGTTGCAACCACTTTCCGAACATTCAAAAATCGATATGGAATCTGGTAAAATAATTATAAACAATTTAATACTTATACCTAACAATCGGAAATTCAATGAATATAATAAATTAAATTAATGTAAATACTTGTATACAGAAACGTCTAAGAGCTCAGAAACGTTATCAAAGGACCAACCAATGACGTGTAAGTGCTTACATAAATCACCTAGTCTGTTACCTACAAAGGAGTGAATAGTAAATTATAATACTTAAGTGTCGATTTAATAACGTTCTCAGGTACGGTCGCGAACGTTTTGTTAGCGTTTTCGGTGCGAAGAAATTTAAAACAAATATGCGACAAAACTATAGGTGAAGACACGATATCCACGGTACACGGTCTCCGATCGTTGAGCATGGTGTGGATCGTTTTGGGTCACGTGTGCATCGTGTCCTTTAAATACTCCGGTAATTAAATTACTGTGCATCATCGCAATACAATCCGTACTTTTTATTATTTACCCGACTCTACCCTGATCAACATTTTTCCACATTTTTTTTTTAGACAATATGGAATTCCGTAACGTCGCCGAACGTCATTTATTGTTTCAATTGATCAACAAAGCCACGTTTTCGGTAGACACTTTCTTCTTCATCAGGTATATTATCCATAGAAGATTACATAACACCATAGCCCATCTCCATCACCATAATATCATAACATAAATGCAACGATTTTTTTCTCTTCTAAGCGGACTGTTGGTTTCGTTCCTCTACTTCAGGACCACGGCCAAACTGGACGTCAACAAACTGACCAAAACCACCGGTTTCCTGTCCAATTTTATCGAGTTCGTGGGATTACTGATTTACCGGTTCTGCAGGTTTGCGACGCACGGCACGAGATAAAAAATTCGAAATACCCGCCTATTTTAATATTACCTATACTTATTTCCACAGACTTACCGCCCCGTATTTCTTCATTTTGGGCATTGTACAGCTGACCATGACATGGTTCCATTATAATTCCGTATTCGACCCGCCGACCGACGAGCACGTAAACTGCCCGAAATATTGGTGGCGGAATCTATTATACATCAACACGCTGTTTCCGGTTCAAGACATGGTGAGTAAAAAGTAGAATAATTGAGTAAAAACCAAAACTGTCCGGCTCATGTTATCGTTATTATGATATATAGTGTATGCTTTGGAGTTGGTATTTAGCAGACGACACGCAATTCTACATACTAGGAGTCATTTTACTCATATTATCTGCGCGGTAAGTCAAACGATCACTTACATAATTATAAACAAAATTAGTTTTATTTTTAACCGTATAGCTATTAACAGACTTATTGTTGTTTTGACGAAATGTTGTTAAAACGGCTTACAATAGCTACTAGACAATTATCTAGTAATGTTCAGTGATTCCTCACCTTAATCATCAGCATTCATTTTTGATACATAATAATATATTAATATGTAATATAGACACGAACAGCTAACAGGAACATACTACAACGGCATTCAGAAATATTCTGACTGATGACCACTACTAAACATTTTTTTATCGTTTTAAAACTCGGGATATCCCGAGCGCGTCCCGTTTTTAATTGTTACCTTTTTTATAGCCCGAGTGTGTCCATCGATAAATCTGTACCTATTTAACTGGTAAACTGATCGCCGAGGGAACAGCGTTTAATTTCAACTTCGATAGTAAAACTATAAGCAAGAGTCGCGCAGTAATTTAAGCTAGTGCAGAACAAGTGTAGTGCTGCAATTTTTTCCGTACCCTAGTATCGAAACGGTGCCGTGATTGAAATAAAATAACCAAATATTTTTGGGATGTAAGCCAGTTCACCATCTCGCGGTACCCCCTAAGTAACTCTTAATGAACTAGGGCATATTCGGACTACATTGAAATTACGATATATTTTCTTGGGACCCACTCGGTGCATTGAAAAAGAATAATTTCGGTACGCACTCGGGTAACCCTGTTATAATAATCGTAAATTATAATATCAAGGCACGCAATATAATGCACAAATGGTAAAAAATAAAAAAATGTACAATTAACGCAGGTCTCCGCAGTGGCGTCGCTACGCCTCTGTAGGCCCTGGGCGGAAATAATTTGACTCCCGGACAACGATAAATCAAAAACAAAATATTATAATAATAAATAATTACATGTGGTCGTGTTACTGAGTAGTGTTCTCCAATCAACTAATCAAGTCCACTTGTAGGAAAAATATGATAGTTGGAGAGAAAATTCCATCTATCGTGCTTAATGTAAACTTGTTATACAGATTGTACAAATTAATAAATATGATAAAAAAAAAATTTAAATAATTAATATAATGTAATGTATTATGCATATAATATTGTATACGTATATATTCTTACTTACCCGACTGATTGATGTTTCGAGTGAACTGTATATATTATACGATTAGGTATTACGCATTATTTCGCAACACAAACGCAACTGATAAACAATAACGAATATTATCATATAACAGTAGCGGAACGGCGTCTGGCAGTGGGCACACATATGGAGGTGCTAGCGGTTACTTATCACCTCCAGGCTTCAAGTTAGTACCCCGGCCAGTTTCTCTGAATAATGTATTTCAGTATTTCACCAATAATTTGTAAATTATTGTGGTTTATTGGTTTGGATAAAATATTAATTTTTTTCCGTCACAAGTTCAGAAGTTCACAATTAAAACAGTAGGTTGGATTAGGTATTGTGTGAATGCACGTTTCAGTTTTCGTCCAAACAATAAACAGCAATCATACAGGAAATCATACTTTATATTCCAAACGGTTAGCTATGAAATTATGTTCTATTTATAAACGAGATTGTATACAAATTTAAAATTATTATAACGAGACTTATTATAGTAGTAAGGGGGGGGGCTATTCATAAGCTAACATAAGCTATTCTAGCACCTCCTAAATTCACACACAATGTTCACACCAATGTGTTTGGCCCAGAGAAGTTATTCAGCTAAATTTACAAACATATTATCTACAGTTTAAAAATTCATTTTAACGCAATTTTAATATGTAGCGTATAAATAATAATTTATCTCAAAACATATTTACGAAGACTTCTCTAAAAGTTCTGACTTATCCCTGTGTTAAATATAGGCACCGAAACGTTATCTTAACTACCTATATTATAGCGACCTGCCCATCACAATATAGTAACACAGTGTTCCGTAGACAGCAAATTATACATATTTAACGCACAACATGACATTGAAAATTAATTTTCAGTACCCGTATAAAGCTACATAAAGTAAATAAACTAATTGAACCTACACAAAGTACAAAAATGTATGATTGTGGATCTTGAGTTTACGTGTTTTCAATTAAAACTGCAAATGTCTAACTTTGAATACCCGCGTAATGTGTTTTAGGTATTTCAAAGCAGCGGCTGCCACGTTAGTGATCTGTACGGTCGCTTCGTGGTTCACGACCGGATACATAGCGTACACCAACAAACACATGCCGAAGTGAGTGAAGACGGTGACGGTGTTATTAATGCGAAATGTTTTGTTATTAACTATAAAAATGTATGCAATTCGATTAAAATATTATAACACTGTTTGTATTTCTTCCGACAGCATTGACGATCCCTTGGCGTTGTTCGACAAGATCTACGACAAACCGTGGACGAGACTCGGACCGTACTTTGTGGGCATGGCCATCGGATGGTTGTTGTTCAAGACGGAGTGTAAAATAAAAATGAATCCGGTGAGTCGAAAAGCGATCGAACCATAATATTATAATAGAACCGCACGAGGGGAGTATAGAAGGAGCCTGTCGTGACAAAATTTAGGTCAGACGGACAACTCCGTTAAATTTGATCACATCGAAATCTAGATAACAGTTGGGTGTATCGAAAAGAAACAAACAACAAAAATTAATAAAACGAAGGGACGGGAATTCTTGTCGTTCGTTCCTACAGATTTACCGCCTGTAGTACTAAACTAAAGGTACTGGTTTTTTCTTGTAGCTAACGGTGATTGCGGGATGGACCGTATCGTCGGCGGTGCTCGGCACTCTAGTATTCGGTTTCCACCAAGTAAACCTACATCCGGTTGTGGCCGCCGCGTACTCGTCATTGAGCCACACCCTGTGGGCTATGTGTCTGTCGTGGACGGTGATCGCATGCGCCACCGGGCACGGAGGTAAAAAATCAAAAATATTACCAAACCGTTCAGTATCCACATAAATATTGCAATAATTTATTTCGCAGGTTACATGAATAAACTGCTATCGTGTAGATTCCTAATACCGTTCAGTCGCACCACTTATTGCGCTTACCTAGTACATCCGATCATCATCAGGTATGTGGTGATGAAACGCGACACTCCACTTCACCTGACCGTGGAAACAGTGGTACGTACCCGATACCGTTCATGTTATACTTGTGCACTGCCCACTGTCAATAGGTTACCGCTGAATAGATCATGGTGACCGCACACTTTGTAATTCAAAAAGTCGGTCCTATTAAGCAAATGTAAAAATGCCGATACAAAAAAAAAAAGAAAATTAAAAATTTCCGTTCCTATCACGATCTAAGACGGTAGCGTAGCCAGGGGAAGGTTTTAGGTGTTTTAACCGCCCCCTCCTGTTGTTTTTAGCTATAAGTGAGGTTCAAGAAAATTGTAGACACCTAAACCACTCTGCTCATTGGAGATGATACTCCATTGGCTTAAGTCTTATGCAGGATGTCCCACGAAGATATACCCATTGTGATATCTCCGGAAATAAAAAATATTCTGCTTTTTTTTTTTTTTTTTTTTATACTATCCACTGGGATAACGACTACGAATACTTATAATGCAATTTATTTTTTATGTTTTGGTAAAAACAATTACTTTCTATTTTATTATTTTTAAAAACAACAATATGCATACAGATGAGCCTATTGAGTTTTTTTCGGATCTATTGATCTATTCCGTAGTTCCCTATTCGAAAGATAGGTACACACTTATTGACATTGGATACGTATAAATATTAACTATTTTGTTCTTGCGCGATTTTCAGGCAGTTTTGTTTTTGGGACAAATCGTCGTGTCGTACTTTTTCGCGTTCATCCTGTCGATCGCTTTCGAAGCACCAATCGTATCGTTACTGAAACTGGTGTCGCCCACCAAACGAAACGTACACTGATCACACCGCGATTTTCTACTCCGTCGGCCAATAGAGCGCCCCATTACCTATTATTTTTATTATTATTATATTGTTTTTTTTTTTTTTTTTTTTTTTTTTTTTTTTTTTTTATGTACACTTTAGTGCATAATATGTCATATATACCATATATACCTACCGCTCGTTCGGAGACTTACGAAGACTTGGAAGACTTCACGCACGAACGTTATTTATGACACTACGCGAGAGTACCTACTTGTATAACCAATTTATAAACTATACACAGTTTATAAGTGTTATAATATAATTTATATGTTAATTCGTGTTATGGCCGTGTAGCACAGTAGAACGTAATATCGTATCACGCGTCTTAATAACGTTGTTAATTGTTGTTATATATATTGTATTTTATGTTTTATGTTTTTTTTTTTTTTTTTTAATATATATTATATTATGTTTACAAATATTATTACTTGCAATTTCGTACGCGCGTATTTGCTGTTACCTTGCTCGCCGGATGTACAACGACAACCTATAATACATACAGCTGTTGTGTTACGCGCAGTCTCGTTAAATATTGTAATTACTTGTAGGTACTAATTATTGTAAAAAAAAATAGTAATAAAATAACGACCAATCGAGCGAGGCGAATTGAAATGTTATTGTTGACTAATGGTTTTTATCGAAAGATCGAAAGATTTCGAAAATCGAAAAATCACTTCTCTAATGTACCTCCCGAGTGGAATTTCCTTTTAGAAACATTGTCGTCATTAAAAGTTGAAGCAAAATTACTGGTCGAAAAGTTGTGCACGGTAAAAAAAACAAATAATATTTTAGTATTATATTTCGTACATTTTCCCGTTTTTTTTTTTCGGTTTTTTAAATTTAATGAAAAAGCTCTTGATAAAATCGAAAAATTACCTCCTTAAAGGACTTCCCTAAATCAATTTCCTTTCAGAAAAGGTGCTACACTTAGTCTTCTGGTAAAAAAGTTGTTAAAAGATAAAAAAAAAAAATAATAATAAATAAACATGTTTGTAAAACCATAAGGTTCTTCGCTCCACTCAGAATCTAAAAAATGTGCATTCCGAAGGGGTATGGAAAACTTAGAATTAAGATTAACCGAATTATCCGCATAATACCTGCACATGATATTGTATCATTAATTTAACAGACTTATTTATAAACGACAAAAATCTAGGTTTCTACTGGCGCCTCTTCTTTTCATTTTATAATATTAAAAAATCAACGTCAATAATTATTATTATATCGACGAAATCTTTAACACCATTGCCGATTTACGTGAAATATATTAAAATAAACCATATAAATTACGAAATATATTTAGCGATGATCGTCGAGGACGGTTCCAGCGTGTATTTACAGCCCCGATCGTAACTTGCCATAATATTATAACCAATAATTTTTCAATTATTTTCGAAACGAGTTGTTTTTGGACCCCGCGTCGTCAACAACTCTAAACGTAACTGTGCTTTCCATTCTGGTTGGGTAGCACTGTCGGATTTGACATACGCTGGGTGGACCACCCTGCTGTAACTTGTAGGCGAAAAGTTAGCGAGGTATAGGATATAGGGGGAAATTTAATGTTTATCTGTACGCAACGATTAATCTTCGTTAACGAAAAACGATTCGGAGCAAATGTCGGTTTTTCACGATATTGTATTGAAATGCCATAATATTTACGATCGATTTTCGAGTTCAAAGCAACAACAATAATAACAAAAACAACTCATAAAATGGTAAATTTGCTAAAATTTTAATGCTAAATTATGCTAAAGACAACTTTTTACCGAATAAGTATGAACGATCAATTTTGTAACAGCCATCGAATTTAACTCAAAATATCAACATTAATAAAAAAAAATGCTCAGTACTCTATTAAAAGCATTTAAAAATAGGAAACCTACTTGGTTGTCAGAAAAATTATATTGGAATTGTAGCCACAGCAGCCTGTAGCAAAACTACTTCAAAATAGAAAAACAGCCACATTCAATCCTAAGCTCATGGTTTAAAACTTTGTAGTCAAATTTTTAGCTCATTGTAGCAATTTTTTGATGTACTCAGTAAAAATATGTAAATGCATGAACTCCCAGGCCTTAATATTATACACATTTTTATAACACGAACTTCAACTTTAAAATAAATCCCAATAAAGATCGATACATAAATGTACTATCCTATCCTATAACACTTATATTATCTATGACTATGAGCATTGGGTGGGACCAAATAGTTTTGATTATTGAGTATCAACCAATAGTTTAAAAAACAACAGAATAATTTCTTGATTGAATAGATATTTTTATCCATTGATTGATTTTAAAACTATCAAATGAATTACTCGTTTTCAGTTTTTATTTAGTTAGACTTAAACAAATGGATCAAAACAGGAAAAATTGGATATTTTATAGTTCTATCATGGATTTTGATATCCCTGACATCTCTATGGTGAATACATGAGACGAAACTTCTGTTTTAAAATATTTGAACAGATGATAGGGATAATTAACGTTGAGACCCCAAACACATAAAACATATAAAAATGGTAATTTTTTATCTAAAAATTTAAATTCATTTAAAAATCTGTTTAATATTATATTATAATATAATATTACATTTAACTGCAAAATAAAATAATAAATATATTTAATGGGAACTGTGTTGAACGATTTGGCGCCCAAGGGCATCAAATTTTAAGTGGCCACTCTTAATATAGCTTTACATAGGAATTATTAGGGGGATTAATCTCCCATAATTGTTTTTTTAAAATTTCATTAATGTGAATTTAAATTCATATTCAAATTTCAAAATTTTACTTAATAACACACTAGTAATAAGTTAGATTATCACATTTTTAAGACATTCAGCATGCGCACATAAATACTAAATATGCTCATATTAAACATAATTTGTTTTGTCGGTTTTTTATTATTTTGTTTACTATGGAAAATAGTGATGGTTAAATAGTTGCCACTGAAACAGTTCTATCATTGATAAAAAAATAAATGAGGAAAAGTAAGTATTATTAAATACATTTTTAATTATTAAGTGTTAAAAAAGCAATAAAAGATATTTTCAATATATTTTAACTGTTTAAAATAATAGTAAGTCTTTAAATGTATAATATATTTTAACTTTTTTATGTTTTAATGTATCTAATTTAAGAACCAATTGAAATTTTAAGTTTTTATCTATATTTTTTTTCACCTGATAAAATTATTAACAAATTAAGGCAAAACAAACTCTGGAAATAAATAAAAGTAAATATAATTAACAAACAAATGTTGGGCTTAAATATTTTACTGTAAATATAAGTTATAGATTTAGGTTATTAATACAAACTAGGAAATTATTTCCTTCAAAAAAGTTCAAAATATTATATGAAAAATAAAACACATTTACATAAATGTTTGACCCTTCATGTGTTTGAACAAATGTATAGTCAGTCTTTTTTTTTTAAATTAAATACGAAATATAAATAATTTAAAGTGCTAGTGCAATTGATAAATTGAAAAATTGTATAGCCATTTGTAACTTCAAGGTTATAATAATGAAATTAAATATTTAAAAATAAATCTTATTTATAATACAATAAAAATTATTGGTTACTATATATTTTTTTTTTTTGTTTTACAGGGAACTATTATGATTCATATAATAAGTCTTGATTCTATACTCAAATACAAGTTGTAATACTAGTTGATTTTCTTATAAATTAATAATCATAATGTCATTACACAAACCATACAGATATTAAAATATATGTGACAAATTGATTAAAAAGAAAATGCAATTTTTAATGACTAAAGACGCCGAGGTAATTTATGTCATACACAATAAAATCAACAAACGTATTAAAGGACTTAAAGGAGTTAAAAATTATAAATATATAGTACAATAACCACATACACCATGTTATATAGTGTAACTATAATGATAAACTTCTTACTGCGGCATATCTTCAACTAACATGCCAGGTTCAGAAGATGTAGTATTTACATTTGTTTTCATTTGTGTGTAACTGAAATTATGAATGCGTAATATAAGATCTTCACTCAAAATATCTCTAGAAGTTTCAGACTCCAAGAGCGTTTTCACAATTTGTTGTTTTAAAGTTTTTACATTAATATAGTCGTCACTGTGATGTGGTTTTAACACAAGATCCATTATTACTGAAATCAAAACATATTGATAACAATTTAAAAATATACTAACTATTAAGAATTATCAAAAATAAAATTACATGGAAAATTGTTAATTTCTTCTTGGCCCCAAGGTTGTTCAGATAGTTTTAGTAACATTTCATATCCAGCTTCTTGTATGTCTAAAAATGGTAAACTGCATGATTTATAGATAATATTTTTGAATGGGTCATTAGTTAACTGTTTGTACCACTTCTTGGTACGTGCAATCATATCATTTCTTGAACAAATTTCTTCATTCTAAACAATAAGTATGATATAAATAAAAATGTAGAGTATACATAAGAATATTAAAAAAATATTAATTAAATTTATATTACTTCTATTTGAATAATTTTAACGATTGCTTTAATAGCACTTGCTTTGCATTCGGTTTTGGTACCAGAAACAATATTATTTAATTTCTCTATAAATAAACTCCAAATGTCTAGTTCGCCTTTACCTGTGTATTACAGATTAAGAAACAATAACTTTTCATTTGTTTTATTATTAGGAAAAATTGATATATAGTTAAATTAACAATTATGTTTGAATATTAATTCTTATTATATTAAACACAATAATATCTAGTTTTATTTACATAAGCACAATTTACCTTGATATTGATCAATCATAAGTTTTGGTGCAGGAATATCCAAAGACAGTTTGCATTCCCATGAAGATGCCAATACCTTAATTGAATTTGTGGCAACATTTACAAGTAAACCATCATTTTCATTCATGATTTCGTAAATTACAGTAAAAACTTTAGGATATGATATATAAATTAGTTGCGGTTTAATCAGAGCAATTTGTATGAAGAATTCCAAAATTACTAAACAAATGACATAGTAATTATGTAATTATAATTATATACTTATTAACATTTAAAATAAACGCAAAATGATTTTAGTGGTACATACTGGGATTGAGTATAGCAGTTGAAAGATTATTCAATTCTTCTGGTGATGAGCTCAATAAACGATACAATCCCCGTATAATGCCGACAGAATTCAAATAATCAAAACCATGATCTGTGATGCCCAAAGAAACTAACAGTTGTATTGTTACCATC
The DNA here is from genome assembly GCA_902439185.1 of Cinara cedri. NCBI lineage: Eukaryota > Metazoa > Arthropoda > Insecta > Hemiptera > Aphididae > Cinara > Cinara cedri. The sequence continues at coordinate 1,764,464 of CABPRJ010001429.1, forward strand.
TGCATCATAATATCTGGATTTGTAATATCAGGGATTAAGGAAGAAAATAGACCTTTGGAACTAATCAATGCTAAAGCATCTACTGACATGGACCAATCAACTAATATCTGAAAAAATATAAATATATTTTAGGAAATTACAATAATATTTTTTATTAACAATTAATTTCAACTTACTTTAACTAATATCCATAATAATTAACATTTTGTAAACAACAATATAAATAAATAACTCACATCATAGATACGTGCACGTATTTCTGAATTTGTCTGCATCAAAGTCCGTATTTTAGATAATATTTGAGGAGATGAAAGAATTTCATCACATTTTAACTGCTTGAGACACTTGACTGCCCTAAACGATACTGATACATCACTGTTTGATAAACAATCAACTAGAGTACAAATCAAGATCAGTGGTAAATCAATATTATTATCATTCATTAACAGTTTTTCCAGCTAAATAAAAGTAAACATTTCCAAATTAATTACCACAGTTATATAAAATTGCCAAGAATAATAAATATCATTTAATATATAAAAAAAAAATATTTACCTCTGCTAAAACTGTAGATTTTACAATGTTATCTGGATGATGTAATGAACGTTCAATACTGAGTGAGTACTTATTAAAAACTTGATTTGACGATAAAACCGAAAAAAGTTTTTTAAACATTAAACAACAGTTTTCTATTTGTTCTCTAAAATTAAACCAAGTACATTTAATTGTACCTATATATATAGGTATTACACGGCTTCTTTGTATACTCACTTGTTTGTAGTATTTAAGCAATCAAATATCAGATTTAAATTTATGAGGTTGGCTGATTGATGCAAATCAGAGCGATTCAATTGGTTCAGATAAATGTTACAACTCGACAATACGTCTACTATATCGCTGTTACCAATTGTTAGCTTATGCATTGCTAATGCAATCAAATCTGCATCAACTGAAAAACAAATAATAATTATAATATAACAATAATTTGTTAATAAGATTTCCATTGTAATAATAATAATATAAATTGATAGGTAAAAAAACATAGATTAATAAATTGTAGTCTTAAAATTTAGGAATTATAATAATGTATTAATTAAAGATGAAAATGTATTCACATATTATTTTTTTAGATTTTCCTGAGTTAAAGCTTAAAAATTAAGAATCAATTCTTTGAAAATATTACGTTGGTATTTGAAAAAACCTCATATGTGCAATATCAGCTAATACACAATATTAGCTGACGCCAAAACTCAAAACTAGTGTACATGAATATTTAACAAATTTTAACATAGTTACATATAAAGATTTTTGATTTTGAAAATATCCATATAAATTATTGACTGAATAGGGATATGTTTTTGTAATGTTTTATTTTTGAAGAGCAGATCATGAATATTTTGATTTTGTTTTTATCACATGAAAAACCCCATCCAAATAAAGTTAAATAAAATTTATAATTTATAATCTATAATTTTTAACTTTTCAAGACAACAAAAAAAAATATATAGGAAATTTCAAAATTATAAAGGCCATTTTTATAAAATACAAGTCATTTGAGTTGTTTTTCTATAACTGTCCGAGGCATAAGACACTAAGTTAAAATAAAGAACGTCTAAGAACCCAACTTATGTATATGAAGATATATTTACAATGAAATATCAAATTCTTTATAAATCAGTAAGGAATAATTAAAAATATTAAACACTTTCTTTTAAGTACTACCTACTTTCCATTCCTCAAGCCTATTGTAAACTTATTCCAGATTTTCTCCTATCAAGTTAATTCATAAGCAAACATCATGCACCACCATGGTACCTCCTCTCACCTGTTACCGTCCCTGTGCACTTCCGAGATAGAACAATTCACCAGATTAATGTTTGGAACTCTTCATACTGTTTGACATAATTTCACACTGACTTACAACTGACACAACCATATTTGTCACCTCTGTGTATTATTGAATAGGTAAAAGTCTAGTTTAATGTAAACCCTTTGTTTTTCAGTTTGTTTTTTATACATAATATATATATATATATATTATGTGTTTTTCGGTGCTGATTTCAGAACTGTTAGAATTTTTTTGCGGAAATCATTATTAAATAAGTAACTAAAGTTTTAAGTTTATTGTTACTAAGGTTTTTGTTTAAATACCTAGTCATTTTCTATGAATTTAATTACATTTGACCGGTGCGGTAGGTTTTTGTAGAAAAACACGCGTCTAATCTCCGTATGTGATTTAAACATTTGGATTTTACCCCGATGCTCACCACAATCGATTTTTTTTCCGCCATTACTTATACGACGTGGTATTGCACAACAAATTGAGGGTTATTTTCGTTTAAAACGGTCCCAGCGAGCGCAACGATCGAGCGACCCCGATTGTCTCTAAGTGCGCCATTAATGCTAATACGCGTTACTTCCATAACTTCTTTCATAAGGATTTCTAGAAAAAATTTCAAATAGGTCCGAAATCAGCGTCAATAAACACACGTATTTTAAAAAATGGAAAACAAAGGGTATCTGGTAAACTCGACTTGTACCCAATAATAATATGCAACGAAATAAATAATCTACTTAACTTGTAGACGATTTATTTTAACAAATTTAAAACTTAGGAGTAAGTATAATACATACCGTTATCGCCGACAGACATGTTCAAAGACATCTTATACAATATACTCGATAGAGATGCTTGAAAGTTGGTGCGTTTGTTTTTAAAGAATATAAGTTTGACTTTGAACAACAATGAGAATAATATTGAAATTGAATAATCTCAATAAAAAGCAATTGTCTGTTAAAACTATCTTCTTGTATCAACGTTTGTGCTTTGTTTATATTTATTATTTTACAATTTTTGCAAAATCATTTTAAAAATGGTAGATAGTACTACTTACCAACGTAATAATATGCGCGGACTATAGCAGTGTTCACACTTATTACGTTATCACGGACGCACCGCGATATACCACGGTCATAGACGGAACGTTTTTATCTATACCCATTTGAGATAATACTGTGATAACCATTCGTGGTGGATACATAGATAATGTATTAATAATTATTTATTATCTATGGATGGATATCACGATTAACGAGACACCTAGCTAAAATATAATGTCTTAAATCGTGATGGGTACTGTTCAAGGTTTACAGATAATATTATCCATAAACCTTGGGTACTCTTCACGTCTTCACCATATACAGAAGATGGTAAATAAATATTAATAATTATACTACTCCGTTGTAGCAACAAGTGCAGATAATAAACTAGATTGCTAGGTTCTCTATTACACTAACCGTATGGAGTTTGAAGCCACGTACCCGCAATTAATAGTAATAATTTCGATAACACAATTTATCACAGATATACTTGGATAAAATTTAAAAATGTAAACAATGTCTTTTTTCATAAAAGTAACAAATACATTTTATTATTTGAAATTTGTTTGGTCATTTACTGTCAAAAACCTTAAATAACGTGCAAATTCTGAGTTATAATTCAAATTTGTTACTTTTTTATTTTAATATTGAATAAATACATTTAGTACGTACAATTTTTATCAAGTACACAACTACAACTGTACATTTCCTACGTTTTTTCCTGGATTTTCCATTTTATTATGAAAACTGTTTTTGTAAAATCAAAAAATTGACATCCGTAAAGTATGCGCCACGCCAGGAAAATTATCTTTCAGAAAAGGTGTTACACTTGAGAATTGGAGCAAAATCTCTGTAGAAAAGTTGTTCACGGAAAAAGAAAAACATCATTGTAAAATCATTAAATACATTCCTCGTCCGCTCAGAATCTTAAATACATAAACACGTACACCAAAAATATCATCGTACATGCGACCTTTGAAAAAATAACATTGTGTATCTCCGTAGCGTGTAGGTAACTTGCCTACTCGATAATATTGTACTTATAACAAACCTGTATAGTAAACTGGATTTCCTTTTAATTTTATCGGAGTCTCGACTATTGGGCGACTATTAAATCTTCATACAACACACTCGCCGTATTGAAATATAAGGTAAATGGGTGCAGTAACGGGCACCCAGTGAAGGGGGGGGGTTCGATATGGGGCATCTGCCACCCTTGAACTTCAACATTTCAAATACGATTGTAATAATTAGATAATTTTGTTATAATTTGTTGGTGTTTGATTTTATTACGTCCCGAGATTCCTATGGCGGTGTGGTCATTAAAGGGCCCGGTCAGGTTCTAATTTAGGGTTAGTTATTTATACATAGACAAAATAAAAGGTCATTGAAACTTTACCAAGGCACTGCCCCTCTCTGATGAATTTCCCGTGAGCACCCATGACTGCAGTGAATGGCATACGATAGGATTTTTCAATGGGAGGGGGGGGGGATGCTTGAAAATGCATAATTAATCAGTTGTTTTGTCACGAGTTTGTATCATCAATTTTATCATCTATAGTTAAAATAAAATGTATAATCAATGTTGTAAAATAATTATAATAATTTATAGCCATTAAGTATTAGATTAAGTTGTTAGTATTAACCGGATTAAGATAACACATTTACACACGCGCACACACACACATAGGTCTCCGGTTATAAGGAGGCCGGCCACTTGTAATCACCCCCAGTGCGTGTATTGTTCCCGTTGCATTTGGACAGATGATCACAAACGAGTGTAAAGACTACGCAGAGATTCTTACAAAAGCACGGGAACCTAGAACAGTGTTTTATGATTAAAAAATTAATAAAAAAAACAATTGGTTCATTAAAATCCTTTTATTTACTTCGGTCACCTTTATCAGATTCAACAAATCGATTGCCGCCTGAAGAAGAAAGGTAATCGAATTTATAATTAACTTACACATGTGAATCTATTTTATATAGTCAGACTGACCCGTATTTCTGATAACAACAAAGTGGCGCCCAACTAAAAAGCTCGTACCACACCTCCGAAAAAATATATCGGACATGATGTTAGCTTAAACCTTTTATAAAAATTATCAACCAACTAATAGAAATGGATCCCACCAACCCAATTTTTGCTCCGGTAGCAGAAACCGTATCGAATTTCTGATTACAACAGCTTGACGACGACGACGGCGGAGACTCTCGACGAGGCGAAAGAACCATTCGTAATTTACGAACTTTATCCGCGGCGTTCACAACGCGCGGTCCGCTGTACGGCACGAAACGTGCATTCGGAATGTTCCGGCGATAACGTATACCGCCGTCGGGGGTACTATCAACGTTATCGCATCAATTGAAATCCGAAAACCGTCCCGCGCAGCTCGTGCGCCGGTTCCGCACTTGGCGCGAAAACCGAGTGCCGCGTTCTGCGATTGGAACGCACAAAGCTGGGCCGTCGCGATAACAATTTCGGGGGGGGTGAGGGGCGGGTGAACGCGTTATGTACACCCGGCGCGCACCGAGCGCAATATTTCCGATAGATGGCGAACTACGACATTAATAGCCGCGTGCGACTTGGCGACCGCGGTTTTGTTTACAACCGCGGCCAGATAATGTAAGGCCACATGTCATTTCGACGATTCTCGATTTCGAGGTGTTTTTTTTTTTTTCCCCGTCGCCAATATTAGTAAACAAATACCCGTTGAATACATTTCAGAACCAACGTTACTATTATTATTAATAATGTTTATTTATTTAAGCGATTATTATTCAGTTGCTGATAATAGAAGTTTTTCGTATGGAACACCGTTCGAAATTGCGTTTCGTTAGCGACGGACATCATTGCTTACTGCAGACATTGAATAAATCCGTGCTCGGACTTTTAAAGTAAAAATAAATAGATTTATAGGCCATTTTTTTAAATTGAAATTTATTTCACCGTCAGCGGCGCAACCAGTGTGAAACATTTCACGTGGAATTGATAAATCCCACGTGAAATGTTAAGATTAGAGCATATTTTTGGCCGAGACGTGGATATTTGACAAATTGTAACTTGGGAATTTTTTGATTTTAAGTACGTCCATAATTTTTAGAAATTCGGGGCTGTTTTAGTAATGTTTCATTTTTCAAGCGCATCTCATGAATGTTTTGATTTTGTTTTTATCACATTTGAATAGAGTTAAATTAGATCATTTTTATCTACACAGTACAACAAAACCAAAATATATAGAACATTTAAAAATTAAATAGGTGGTTTTAATCAAATACAGGAAAGTTAGGTTGTCTTTCTAAAACTGTCCAGGATACAGGACACTGAACTTAAATAAATAATAACTCTTCAAATTATAGAACGTATAAACATCCGACATATGTAGATGGAAGAAATATTTATAGTAAAATAATAACAAATCATTTATGAATCTTTAAAGATCTTTAACAATGAAATTGAATGCAAATCGGTTTATGTACCTATTATTGAATATGGAGTTTTCAATTTTTGTACAAACTAAATTTTCAATAAAAGTGCCAAGATTTTAAAGTACCCATATTGATTATATTTTTGTGAAACTATAATTTATATTATGTTTGTGGAATGAAAATAAAAAAAAATAAACGAAAGTTAAGCACACATTGAAAAATGCAAACTGACTGGGATAATAGCATTATTATTTATCATCAATATTGGAATTAATTAATCTAACTTCATAGTAGAACTACCTAAGTAGTAAATATAAATAATTTAGTTAACCTATTTTTTTTTAGATATTATCTTTTTAATAATTGTTATATCTTCATCGTAATACTTACTGTATATAATAAGAAAAAACCATAGGTTTTTTAAACAGTGATGCGCATCCAATGACATAATCAGAACATTAGAGTCCTGTCCGTTTTATACGATTACTGTGATATTTGAGTGACTATACCATAAAATAGATTGTTCTGAGACCATAATATCTATAATTTTTAATCCTCATAATTATATGATTGTTATCTATCGTTACCATGACAGTGTTACAAGATAAATTCATAAAGCTATCAAGTTATCAACAGAAATCTAATGTTTCACTGTTTCGGTAAATACAATTAAGACTTGAACATGCCATATCAAAAAAAAGATTGAATAGCAGTTGAAATTTTTTTCAATAAAAATATTTTGAACAAAAGAACCAGATAGATAATAATTAAATAATCCAACATTAAGCGCTAGAAATCAAACAATCAAATAATAGACGACTTAAAGGGCGGAAAAAGAATCTACGTCTTTTTTGACTAAACATATAATAATTTATTATAGATCTAATAATTTTTACCGTTAACCTAATATTTTTTATATTTTTAATTTAAATGTCCTATTTTTTTTTTTTTTTTTAGTATAAATATATAATATTCTTATCATATTAATATTTTATTGAATATTATCTATTACTACTTATTTGAATTTGTAATTTGAAAAACAACTTCCTATTAATATAATTAATGTGAAAGTTTGTTATCCTTTTAAGCTAAAACATTGCATGTATGTAATTCTTGAGTATGAATAACATAATATATATATTTTTTCCTCAAATTCAACTGCTATAGGAATGGGCAAACATAAGGATATTGATATTGTGGGTTAACCTCGGTGATTCCGATAAAATAAAAACATCTAAAACAAACTAAACAGAAGAATAAATATTATTTATTTTTACAGCGCTAAATGGAATAAAAAGTAAGTCGAAACTACTAAATTTGTGGAAAATACGTTGTAACTTATGAGTTGACCGCAGTTAAAAATAAAAACATGTTGCCTTTAAAGTACTTTAAACCAAAAGGTTACTGACCTATTCCATTTCTTTGTGGAACATAAATCTATCTTTAAATAATCAAAATTCATCATAACCCCGTCGTTTTAACAAAAATGATGACGTAAGTTTTTTTTAATACTAATTATTATTTTTTAAATTTCATTCCCAATTTATCAGTGACCCAAGAGATTTGATGGATTTTGGATTATTAATCAACAGTGTTTTAAATGAATGAATAAAATGCAAACAAGTGGGCTATATTATGTATACAAGTAATATATATTTCTTAACATCATTCTCAAATTGACTGGCTTGATTATTTTAATGTTCTATTATAGAAGTATTATTAATTTCAGTATTAACAGGGTCAGATCCCAACAAACGTTTAATTGTTTTTTTAGAAGGCAAGGCAAATATTGTAGATAAGTACTGGTAAGCCGCTGGACTTTGCTTATAGATAGAATTCGCTAAAATTTTATCATCATCTGTGAATCTTTGTCCGCGAGGGGTTTTCTGTTGGTTACGCAACTGGGATTGTATAAATTTGTAGGTAACAGAATTAACTCTTTGGGCTAAAATTTCTAATCCATAATTTTTTTTGGCATTTTTAAATTTTTTTTTATAATTCAAAGATTTTATCTTTAGCCTTTGTTTTTGACGTTTTAGTTTTTTTATTTCATCATAAAGTTTCATTGATGTCGGTGTTAACTGTGATCTTCTAACAGAAACTCTGTTTAGAATGCCATCATATTTAGGTTGTTGTGATAGAGGTATATGAGTATTATTAGGAGATGTATCTAAACTTGAAGAAGTGTTATCATTACTGATAGTTGAAATACTTGCATTCCCTGGTTCAGCTTTCACTATAAAAATGAATAATATATATTAATATAACTTTCGTTTGAAAATTGTTATTCGTATAAGTAAACAAATTACCTGTTGTCAAACCGAATTTAAAAATAGGGGCTTGATCATAACTGGTGATTGGTATACTGAAATTCTGCGTTTTATTAGTAACTGTAAAAAGTAAACAATAATAATATAACATTATTTATACAATTTTTGTTTGAAAAATTACAATTGTATAGATCAACAAAGTACCTGTAGCTGAAACTAATTTTAAAATAGTAGTCCGATCACCTGAACTAGTAGTCGAAGTACTTAAATTCTGCGTTTTATCAGTCGCTATTAAAAGGAAGTAATTATATATAATATGAATTTATGTATTTAATAAGTTAAAATATAATTTGTATCCAATACCTGGTCGATTATGGCTTTTTAAATGTAGCGAACTAACTAAAAATTAAAATTAGAAATTTAACAGATATTACTTTCAGAAAAATATGCAACACATATATATATATATTTCGTTAGCATTACTTGGCAAGTGCAAAGTCGGTAAAGATCGATAATTCAATCGCTTTGTTCCTGGACTTAGACAAGATTCATCAAAATGTTTCCTGCATATTGCACATTTTTTGAGAACGTCGCCTTTTGACATGTTTTTCAAAATGGGATTACAAGTTCTTTCAACCCATAATTGAAAATCATCATCAATCTTGGGGAACGCGTGTTTTGTCGTATTTCTCGAACTATCGCATTCTAAAACGTAACATTTATTGGTAGGCATTTCACCAAGCGACCGGGTAAGATCAACGCGACGGTTACAACGGCTTGAGCTACAGCGACCGAGGAAAACGTAAAGCAAATTCAAACGTGCAACTTACACACCGGGTTACAACAACGGTCGTCGACGCAAACAAACCGACACGGATAGCGCATGACGCACCGCACGGCGCGTAGATAAAGGAAATTGTTTCGCCACGTTCGTGTTCCGCGTTGATAAAACGCCTATGGACGTCCGTGCCCGTAGATAATCACGTTCACTATCACCAACTACGAGATATTTATAAAACGCGAACACCCTGTCGTCGTTGATGCGCTTCGGGAGCGTTTCAATACACCGACGCACCGCTCGTGGTACGCGCGACGTCGACGACACGTTGAGCGCCGGCCAAACAAAAATGTCGAATAAACGCGATGGCGCGCGGAAAACTTGCCGACTCTTGCCCGAGACAAGTTGTGCACGCCATCTGTATGACGGTATTCAACGCTGAGGCCGCGCGGAACGTCACGCGTGCTGCGTTCGCGACGTTCGCCGCGCGAATCAAAAATAGCTGTCCGTCTTGAAAACGTAAATGGCCACACTGAATACGTCGCGACGCGCCGCCGGGCGTTTGATCTGCGGCTATATTTTCGAGCGATGCGTGTCGGACTCTCGTCTCCCGTATTGTCGCGACGCTATTTCTCACGGAGAGCCGGATTAAACCGACGACGGCGAATTTCTCAAACAGCAGTCGATCGTGCGCTTTAAACGTCAGTTTAACGGAAATAAATCGTATTTTATTAATTTTCGCGAGTGCTACGTTACGGTGTCCCGGGTAATGTCACTAGAGCGGCTGTAATAGCGTAGTGAACGTGGCGTACGTAGCGTAGCGTTCTGTGCGGCCTTTACACGGTCTGAGGGAATCGGTAACACACACACACACACACACACACGCACACACACATTGACTACGCGGGCATAACACCGGAACACGGAGACACGTTCTATTTTAACACGTCGACTGAAGCGAGTTAACGATAACGAAATATTACGGACAGTGCGGAATTATTTCCGGATATCCGCTGACGGGTATCGTAACTATTACGCTAAAACCCGATCAGCGTTCATCCGCGTATAATTCTGTCAGACTCGCGGTGTATTTCTCTTTTCGAATTGAATTCGCCTTGTGATCCGTCCGCCGTAAAACCTTTCCGAAAACAAATGTCCATCGGGTAGAAAACATCGTTCTTGAAAAATACGAATTTTCAAAACGCGATAATTGCACCGATCGTAGTTTCCTTTTGAAAACACCCGTTGATTGATCATTAAAATCCCGAGCGCGGCGCGTCGATCAGTAGGGAAATTGCACAGTTTAATATTAACACGAGAATATTCCGAGGTTTTTTTTCAACATAATAATATTTGCTAAAATCAATTTTTCATCCAATTTTTGCACGTGCGTACCATGAGCGGCGCGTTCCTGTATCCGAACCATAGACGTGTCGGACTAAACTCAACGGGTCCACGACTTGAGCGTCGTTCCTATGTATTTCTCAGGGCCGTTCTCGCCGGCGCGAAACGAAAACGCGTTTTCATCCGATTCTCAAACTGAATAGCGGTGGCTGATAGCCGACCACGACTGGTCGAATATCTTATACACTCGGTTTACAGACCCGCGTTTACGTTGGCGGGAACGTAGTCCGTAGTCGGGGCCACGCGGTACTCCGTCTTTACGGGCCGAGGGCGGTTGTCCCAAAATAATAAGAGCTGAACGCGGAGAACAGCAGCGTCACACATGCGGTGTGCGAGTTAAATTTATCCGACATTTTATGAAATTTTTTTTTTTTTTTTCGTAGTGTATATGAGTCACGGACTAGGGTATATTTATATATATATGTATTAGTTCGAGTTCCAGTGGTTTTAATTCCAATTATAACGTTTTGCTATTTTTTAAAAAGATATAGAACAAGAATTTGGAAAATATTGTAAGTGTTCGATGTTGATTTTAGAATAGATATACTCAAATTAACTTTCCCGCGATCTATTCACGCAACAAACGCGATTACTGTTGTAGTTGTATATTACTTATATAAGAGCACGGAGCAGTTTTTCAACAAGAAAATTCTAAAAATAAAAATTGAATTTGAATGGTAAGTACGGGAAGTTAGAACAGCACTCAGAAGCGCTATCGAAATAACGGATCAAATAAGTACTGAAATGTCCTCTATTTACGTACACACAATATGATAAGCGAGGAGTCCCGATATTATCTTCGTAGACCGTGGCCAGTATACTCTTACGTTGGTCACACAGATAGCAGCACAAAATATCGTATACGATTTATTTTTTTAACAGAAAATCGACGGGCATTTAAGGGTTAGCCAATAGGCAATTTTAATGGCTTTCAAAGAAATTACCACCCGTGAGCATCAGTGCACCGTCACTAGAGTCGAATTTCCCCCGCCCAGTGGCGTATTTAGGATTTTACCGAGGAGGGAGTTATTGGATTTTGAAATATTTAGTTTTTCAATTTGTGTAACGTGTACTTATACTAGATAAACAAAACAAAAATAAAAACCAATTTCAAATTTATTCATTTTTTACAAGTATTTTATAATTCAATCTTCCCTAACATAAACATTGACACATGATTTATTAATTATTATTATGTTTTTAGTTATAATATTCTAAGAATAAAAAAAAGAAGAACCTTCTTTCATTCAAACCTTCATTGAAGTTGTTCGGATAGGATTCGTTTTTTAATAAGTAATTTTACCTATAGTTAAGGATTTTTATTTTTGAATTATTAACCTACCAACGCATTTTTGATTTTTCTAATTAAAAATTAAAGAAATTCGAATTTGAGAAATAGTTATTCGTATAAATAATAACTACTAAAACAAATTTCAAGGCAGAGAGATACATCTCCCCGATCTCTCCTCTTAGTTACGCCACTAACCCCACCTATTTAGTATTATAGAAATATTCTTTGTAAAATAAAATATTACTATACTGTTTTCAACAAAAAACAAATGGTTAAATTTGAGCATAAAACCTCCAAAGACACAATCTCGGTTGGCACTACGATTAAAGATATTAAACTGGTTACACGAGGCGCGATAACGAGACCCCGAAGTGCCTTTTACTTTTAACTGATAAGAATTGTCTAACGACGCGCTCTATAGTAACTCTAAATTGAACTAACGCAGTGACGGCAAATAAATAATGTTAGTCACAAACCCTAAGATATCTTAGTCCGTTATGAGCGCTAGTTGTCTTTTATCAACAGTTTATCGACGACACTTGGGGAACAAAATTTTCTGTTTTATCATAGCTCCGTCGTTAAACCAGTCTGTATTTTACATTTAATCGTTGTAGGTATTATAGTATAACGCCATGCACCCATGCAATACAGAATTACACCACCCTGATGGCTTCATTTGGAAGATCGGCAGGGGTACTTAAAGCTATACAAAATACCTTCCTCCACACGGAGAATTTTATATTGAAATTTAATTCAACTTTTTTCACACAACAGTTCAATACACCTATAAAATAACTCAATCCCCGAGTTTTTAAGCTCATCTAATCCAGAGCCATAAAGTATGTTGAAAATTATATATGTATATTGTATGCAGGATATTTCGTAACAGTTGTGTTACGCTAAGCATACCATACTCGGCGAGGTGGCCGTATATTACAAAAACGACTTTTTTTTGGAAAATTTTTTCGATCTTCTAAACCTCGATTTTTTTTAAATTTACTCAAAAAATATTTGCATTGGTAGAAAAATAAATATTACGATATTTCCTACGAAATCCGCCCTGTTGAGTATAATTGTGGAGCGTAACGCTAAAATTTTGTTTGCGTATGAAATAAAAAACGGGTGGTTATTTTTATTAAGTGCACGCGCTCTCAAAATTCGTCGGTGCGCCACTGTTTCGTTGTAATTTAAAATTAAGTAGATTTAGGTTTATACCATACATAGGTATATATGTATTTTTATTTTTTATTTATATCCAATACATTTTCATGAAAATATGAAATAATTCGTATAGTTTGAGTATTGATTAAATAAACATAGTGCATAATAAATATTTCTCGTAGAGAAATTTTTTTATAGACAATAAAAAATAAAACGCATCACAGTTAAACCAATACATTCCCCGTTGAGCTCTGATCTCAGAATCTTTTTATCTTTAGATAAATCTTATCTAGAATAAAAATGATCTGTCAAATAATGAAGTACAAAATTGTCTTGTTGCATTATTAAGTAGATAACAATTAATACTTACCTATATACGTGTAAAAATATTTTTCAAAATATGTAATATTCTTTAACCGTTAGATACGCCACTGCACGTGGTAATAAAGTGTCAAAGTAAATGTAATTTTAAAATAGGTCAATTATGATAGATATCATTTTCGTATTTGATATAAGTTTTATCGGTGTAAGTAGAGTAGGTAGGTACATAAAAATAAAACACATGCTAAATGAAACTTTTAGATTAGTTTTTTTTGTGAACTTTCGGAATGTTCGAAACTTGTACCAACCCCCATTTCTTTTCAAACGTGTAAACATTATTTTAGTACGGGTAGGTACGCCTAACCACAGCTGTAAATCGGTCAAATACAAACGGTAAATAACACAACATACTTACCAAAGTTTAATTATTTTGTACGATCAAGATAGAAATTAATACCTGCACACCATTTCAATAAGTGTAGCAAAAAAATGTCTATAGTTATAGAAAGACATTCGTCTTCATATGGACAAATGAGTTTACCCGGGAAACAGGGGCGTATTTAGAAATTAATAATGGGGAGAGGGCACGAAAAATAAACCAAATATTTAATCATATAAATAAATTTAAAAAAACCAATAAATAATCACAGTTTAAAAATGTGACGTTCTTATATAGATAGACATTTAAGAGTGTGACGAACAGCGGTTTTGTAATAAATCGTGCGGTTTTGGGGAGGGAGGGGGGTTCGTTTTTAAAAATTTTCCGGCTTGACAAAAATAACCTATATCCGCCCGTGCATCACTCGTAATTTCCCGGAGAGAACTCGTTAAAAAATCGTCTGCGTCACGGGTAAGTACGCGTACATCAGGCATATTAATGTAATATTATAATTATTCGTAGATGACCTACACAGTAGTTAGTGCCTACTGTCTATAAATAATACCGAATTCGGGCAAATATTTTTCATGTTAAAAAAGTCAAAATTGAACCGTCACACCGAAAAAGTACGATTCAGTCACCTTTTTTGATAACACGGTTGAGCAAACAAAATTGTTTTTCTTGTACTCGAAGTGTATTCGAAAAGTACCGAGACTGATTTCTCTATAAAACAAAAAAAAAAAACCAAACAAATTAGTGCAAAAATGCTCATTTAGTTTTAGTTTTCAACGTGATATAGTCCCCTCCTCTTTCTCCCAAGTGATTCGTTGTTAAGTGACCACTATATCGTCAAAACGTTCTCCTTTCGTGCGGTTCAGGAAGTTATTCTTTCCCAAATTTATTTTAGATTCCGAACGTAGTGAAGGAACTATTGGTTTTACTGAGCTGTTTAATATTTTTTTTCTTTCTTTCTTTTAGTCTGTGGACACGTTTTTTCCTAGTAAACTTGCTCCGGTGTATAAGTGTAGCACCTTTTCTGAAAGCTCAAGTTGTCTTAATTGTACTTTAAAGTAGGTCCTTTTTTGATTTTCGGCACCATTTTTTAAATAAAATCACTCAAGTGGGAAAAAACGTAGGAAAACGTACAATTTCACGATTTCATTATTTTATAAAAACACGGACAACGTTTTCCACCAGAAAAAAATGATCGGATCGAAAAATCACAAAAGATACCTTTTTGATTTACTTTCTTATGGTATCATCGTCAAATGATACCGATGATTTTGAGTGACTTTTGAGGTTTTCAGGAATTTTGATTTTTGGTCGTTTTTTTGCTGTTATTTGGTTATAAATACACGTAGAGACTTGAAACTTGGAAATAACACTTATATTGAACTCACCTGGACGTGATAAAATTTCCAATGTCATCGGACGCTTTTTGTTTTTTTTATAATTTTATTAGACGTACCATTGGACGAAATCGATTTAACATCACGTTAAACATCACGCAGACATACTGTACTATTGTAGAATAACAGCCGTAATATTCACAATACTATTGTAAATAATTTCCATTTTTATACCGCCCTCCACCCCCCTCCCCCCGGTGGCCCGCTCCTACTTCTCTTTTTTCAACACGGTCCCGCGTGCACTTTATAACCGGCACGGGCGATCGCTGAATCGATTTATCGTTACGTATCGGACTTTTACAGCGGTCGTAATAGGCGGGTATTACACCACGTAGATCCATTAGCCGACCATGGATAATGACATATTTATAGATATTGAAAAATAATCAGTCCCGGAACTTTTTAAATATTGCACTGTGAATGCGACGTTGCCGAGTCGGTTCTCTCGGTAATACACGGACACACGGTAATACTGCTCGGCAAACGGCAATACGCGGATCGAGCGCACATGACGGAACGGGACACGGGTACGCGTGTAAAACGATTACACGTGGACACTGCCGAGTGAAAACTATCTATTCATTCGATTGTTTCTAAACACTATCGACTATCGAAACTACGGTAGTGCACTCCATCGATAACACCCGCGTTCAATTGAGCGTATTCACTCGGTCGTTTTTTAAACTATCGGTTGTCTAGAAAACTAGTTGGGGCTACAATTGAATGAAAACTATCGACCAATTCGATAGTGTTCACTCGTCTGTCGTCCTTCGTTTTTTTTTTTTTTATCGCCCGAATACAGTATAAATATGTTGACGGCAATGCCGCGGTGAGACATCGCTAAACAAGTGATAATAAAAATGCGTAGACACCCAACTAAGAATAGATAAGCCATCTCTATACTAGACCTGTACACATTTACGATCTCACACTTTGCCGGGACTCGGGGGCGATTTTTTTACATTATTTTGTACGACAACGTGATAACCACAGATAAAGTGAATCACAAACAATTCCGCAACGAGCTGGTCCGTTTATTCGTGTACCATCCGCACGTTTTATTGTGTTTTACCGCGCGGTTTTCATTGATTATTCTGTTTTTTTATATAGTTGGCGTATAGAATATCGACACGGTAGTCAAATGTGCTGTCGGTAATCGCTACGCGAAAATGTCTTTATCAAAACCGCATTAGCCGTCTCAAGATCGTATTTGTTACTATTATTTACCGAAATGTACAGTGCGAATGTTGTATCGAAAGGCCGAAAACAATAGTGATAATATGAGTAAATAAAAATAACCGCGGAAATAATCGGGTTGGCATCCGCGGATCGGGTTACCGCGGAGCCGTCGCGAGATGTAAAACAAATCGCACCGGATAGCCGACGACGGGTCTGGACCGCGCCGCCCGCACCCATCCGTTCGTTGATGTCCACGACGGCATTGCGATGTCCACCGCGGGACACACGCATGGACGCGGGACGAGGGGGCCCGCGATTCACCCGTCGCCTACCTCCCCCCCAACCCCCACAGCCCCGCCCCGCCCCTTTCGACCGGAAACCCCGGCGCTTTTGCTCTGTAAAAGCCCGGTTCACACTACGTCTGTGGTTTTCGGTCAAATAGCCAATGATTCGGCGACTAATGCCTTGTTTACACGTGACGAGTACTCGGCCGAGCACTGTCTCGTGCGAACTCGAGGAACCAGTACTCGGCCTAGTAATCGGACGAGTAAAATAAGCGGGCGAGTAAATAGAAACGGTTTCAGTTCGCCGGGCCGAGTGACTATCCCCACTACCAAGATGTATGGTACTCGGCGTGTCTAAACCGCTGGCCGAGTGTCGTGTAACGAGTAGTTCAGTAGTCGCGAATGTATAGTTGTGGCGTCTTAACCCGTAGTTGTATTTTTTCATCAAAAAAATGTATTCAGTATGAATCGTCGTCGTAAAATAAAACAATTTTCCGAGGATTACGTAAATCAAATCTCTCCGACGACGATCGAATTATTAATATGAAATCTCGGTAGTGGGGTAGTCGCTCGGCCAAGCAAACACAGTGCGCGTAAACGCTTCGCTCGACTGGACTGCCCGACTGTGCCGTTCGCGTCGCGCGCGACAGTCGTTTGCCAGAAATAAACGGTACGTGCGCGGCGAAAATTCGCGAAAACGGCCGACGGGAAACCCCGAAATCGTATTTCGGGAGACGGCGTTATCGTTCCGACGACAGTTCCCGTCGGCCAATTCGCGGGAATTCGTGTCCGTACGGCGCAATGATAATCGGGCGGGTAAATCGCTAATGGCGTGGCCGTACTGTTGCGACGGCGAGACTTGCGGGTAAACGAAAACCCGGCACAATGAAATATTCGGTCGTCATGCGAATTACCGTATGGTTCGATTTTGAACGGACGGCAAGCGAAAACACACGGGTGCCGACAACGTTGATTAAATACAATTTGTAAACGAATGAATAAATAGAAAAAAAATGCGTGTACAAAAACGAGTCGCGTTTTACGTTTTCACCGTGACGATGAATTTTTAAATCCGAAACCGGCCGCATAATGCACTTATCACAATACTCCGGGCGACCCATTGATTCGTTCATTGTTTCATTTTCGTGTACGAATCGTTTATTTATGCATTTATTGATTACAGTTTTTCGATTTTGGTCATTCACGAGTGTTAACCATTTTGCTGTTAATTTCGTTTTCACTTTATCAATTGATTATTTAATAAAAAAAACATTGTGTTCGCACAGCGATTGACAGTTTTCCGACGACGAAACCTAAATCGCCGGTACAAACGGGTGTACCGATGCATTTTGTACCGGTTCACCAACACTCGATACCGATTATTTTCCACCGATGAAAATCTGCGTGTCCCCACAATTGTCCGAAATTAACAATAACCGTAACGATATTCGATATTAATCAATTATTCAAATTATCGGTGTATTACCTATACTATGCTTTCCATTTTCCGCCAATAAACACTTCAGAAAAATTAATTTGAATAGGTATTAATTGTTATCGTGTTATCAATTAAATTATTATTGTTATCATTTATCCTTTCGTTTATTATTTCGAAAGGGAAATGGGAGGGGACGAAACCCGTGTAAATAGTTTGCACCGTAATAAATGTGATGGTGCAGAAAAATTAAACCGGTGTCGTAATTTGAACATCGGTTACTCCGAAAAATTTCTCAAATTCACACCGGTTCTTACGAAAGAATTTCTTGTTTTCAAATAGGCTTTGTCCACCAACTCGCCGCGATACACCCATAGAAAATACAAGTGTGGATAGGACATAAGCACTTATCCCAAGGAGATTCAACGATAACTTTTTAAAATTATATGGGGCAAATACGGGTGCAATATCGGGGTAATATTCGATGCCGCGATCTTTCTTTATATTTAAGGATTCAATCTAAATGAACCGTCTAGTTTCATCCTTTGGAAATCTATACAACAATATATGTTAAAAGTATAAATTTAATATATTATTATTATATAAAACAAATTTTAAATGTATGACTCACTAATGGAAACATACATGCCGTCTTTATGTGTATTTGATGCATTCAAAAATGTCAAAGGCATATTAATTTTACGACGCATAATTTACAGTTTATTGTTTTATTATTATTGTAACAGTTTTTGGACATAGTCTTAAAAAGGGCACCATATGGTCTGTCTCTCTTCTTCAAAAAATCACAAGGCCCCATATGAAATTGGTATAGACGCGTCCTACCCGTACTTTTATTATCAATGGGTACACCGTCGACCGGGCGCTACGAATGGTACCAGTCGTTCCCATCGTCCGACGCCGTCAGTCTGGCCGACTTTCACGAAGCGTTCGGGCGTATTTGTTGCGCGATTCGTTTTTTTTTTTTTTCGGTCTTTAGTAAGTATATATCATAGGTTAGGTTGCCGGTTTTTTACCGGCCGAGCCGGAGATCATGGATGATGGCCAATCGCCGGTAACAACCCTCTTCGTCGTCTTTTTCTTCTGGCGTGTTTACTCTCTAAGTTTTTCGGAGTTTTCCACGCCGTCCCCACACTTGACCACCCCTGTCCCTATCTTGAACTACCCCTACCCGGTCTTTAGCTTCTGGAGTTTTTAGATCTTCTGCTACATCCAACTATACAATAGGACATTCCAATGCTATATTCTAATCGTATCCTTAACAACCCTCTTCCTCTACCGGTCTGTTGAAAGCCGGCAATCTCAAATTATTCATTTAATTCTGAGAAAAACAACAATATCGGTGTACATAGAAATGTAATAAAACTAGAAGCAAAACCTTACCAAACAATCTCACGTGTTCGTTTATAATTATAGGTACTGGATTTATTGACGTTGGCCGAATACACTTATTCGTTGTTGAAAGATCGTGTGCGAACTACGAAGTATACATTTAAAAAACAATACCGCATGAACATTATTCATACTTTTACGTTTTGAAATCATATTTGTGTTAAATAATAATATAATATAACATACCGTTTTCAAATAATAAAAGCCACGTCAGTATCTATTAAATTTATTAAATGATCGTTTTGATTTAGATGAAATTAATATATTTTTATTTTATTAATTTGTATAATATGCTGAGTTTTATAAATATTTTTGTAATTTCAGTTGGAGGGGCGGTCGTTCTTAATTATTCTCAAACGATGGCCGCTTATTATAAAATATATACATTGACCGGTAATTATAATTTGTTTAAAGTTGGCAACCCTTAGTACAGGAAAGAAAGGAAAAACCACTGAAAAGCTGAATTTAATAGTATTTTTTTCAAAAAATGTTAAATTTAAAGTATTCAGAATCTGTTTCAATTGTTTCATGTTTCGTTCAACAACCCGGCTCCAAATTTAATAGTCTAAATACAAAACAAAATAGTACCCAGGTCCGATTGTTGTATAGACTTGATTTTGATGCCAAAATAAACATGACAATTTTTGCTATATTATAATAATATGTGTATTTTATTATGTCTATAGCCACGGAATAGGCTTTTGAAATCTTAGATTGCCGTTTTTATACGATTTTTCAAAAAGGCAAAAACAATTTGAAAAAAATGTGTTCTATACATAGATACTTGGTACAATTTCTCGTGTTCTCAAGTTTTACCTATCAACGAGGTCTGAGTAGTATGTTGGAAGTACGAAGTATGTTTACTGTATTTTTCACCATAAGAAAATTGATATTTCTGATGTCCCTTTACGCAGTAATTTTGTACCTGATGATAGCAATCCGAGTCTACATGTAATAACCTTGTATATACCAACCATCGTTTAGATTATGAAATATTAGTAAAACTACTTGTGAACCACGTTAGATGAACAGACGGTAAATTGGGGTTCGACGTCTTCTTAATAATTTACAATAACAATAGAATACGAAAATCTATACAAAAATGAATTTGATTTTGTAGTTTAGTACCTAATAGTTAGTGATCTAATAAATCGTACCTTAGTTCAACAGTTCATTGCAGTTTTGGGTTGTTGCATACGGTTGAAAATAAATAATTATTCGTTGGGAACTATTTAATTTCGCCAATAATGCGATCGTTAAACTGTAATTTACAAACAAAACTACGACGTCAGCTCACATGGTTTATTATTTTGTCGGTTTTGTCGACGGATTTTATGGATACGGTGATAATGAGATTATATATAATAATAAAAAGGAAGTCGATTGATTTTTTTTTTTTTTTTTAAGCAGGTATATAGCTACAATAATATCCGAAAACGGAAATAACACTTAGATAGATTATATTATTGGTACCGTCACATCAATGCAAATAGATTGTTTAAATCAAATACAATGTAAAAAGGACGCATTTTATAATATGCTGCCAAACGGTTGTAAATTATAGGTAGGTACCTATTATACAGTCCGTATTATATCAAATGTGGTTTTTTTTTTGGTTGAATTTAGAATTTGTACAATATGGGTAACAATAATAACTGTATACGACCGAATTAAAATCGGATATTTTTGAAGGGCCTTGCGTAAAACATCTTTGGTCGAAATTTTTATAATAAAAAGCAAAAATAAGGTCTTGAAAAAAAACAACATTGTATACAAGACCCTCCTCTTGAACTACCTATAGTACCTACAGCATTCATGAATTTGATCCGATTATAGATCTATAATCGTTTTGTATAAATGCAGTGGCATACCCAAACATTTTTCAATGTGCGTGGGTAAAAGGGCTTAACACGGTTATTGGAAATTATACATAATAAAGCAAACAAAATAGGTAAGAATTTCTAAATCTATTATATAAAGCCTTTTTCCCGAGGTTATTTTTCAAAATACATACCTTGATGACAAATTTTGTAGTACAATTATTCGAATAATTATTTATATTTAATCCTTAGCAGAGTCTAATTCTCACAAAATATCTAATACCTATAATTATTTATTCTATTATCGAGAAAAAAAAAAATCAAGTCTCAAATAAATGTGTTATGACTTAGCTCAAATGGAGATTTGATATAATATAAATCTTTTTGGAGAGCCAGAATAGCCGTATATTTTGTCTGGAAAGTAAAATGCTCGCAAAAAAATGTAAAAGCTTCGTGAGCTCATGTCCAGTGTTGAATCCAGGTATATGACAGGGGGGGAGGCGATAGCCCTCCCTGGAATTTACTTTTCCCCTGCTAAATGTGGATCAATTAATAATTAACCATTTTAATAAATTTGTTTGTTACTTTATTATTTTATTATTCATTAATGATTAATTAAAATTTTAGATAAGCAAAATAAAAAACAGGTCATTACTATAATTTTAATGATTTCCCTCCTCCACCCCCGGAAAAATTGTCTGGATTCAACACTGCAGTCATGTCGTAATACTTAATCGATAAACGTGAATTTGTCATGCTCAAAACTACGTCACGTAATAGTTCACACGTCACAGCCTGCAGTAAGGGTATCACGACTGTAGTAGTCGGACGGCTATAATTTCGTTGAAATTTAAACAATTTTCTTTCCAGATGTGTACGGTGTGGATTTCGTATGAAACCATGGGCGGGGTCGAGACGGAGGCGCTCAACCCCTTCTGACATATCTATTAGTTATTAGATTTGTACGTTTAAATAAATGTTGACATTTTTTTTTTATTTTGCTTCCCCTCTGAAATTTCACCTACGGACCGCAGCAGGAGTGCTGACAGAACCTTTTTATCGGCCGTCTTTGCACGCGGCGTTTTGACGTGATGGTAACATATTAAATCGACGCATAATAAATACGGGAGGTTTTCGCGAACGAGCGAATCGAAATCGCGACAAAATAATAATAAATACGAAATGTAAGTACGTCAGGGGGGTGGGGGAAGAAAAAAAAACGTTTTTCGCGGCGACACCGGGCGTTTGACGGACAAACGTCAAGTGCGGAACGAATGGTCCGGCGGTGGCGGCGCGCCGTTTTGTCACGGGACGGGGGATTTGGGGGATTTTTTATTTTATTATTATTATTATTATTTTTTTTATTTTTTCCCTATAAGAAAATAACAATAATACCTATACCTCTACCGGGTAGGTAGCGAGGATAAAAAAAAAAAAAAAACACGATCATAATGGACAGGCGTGTAATAATATAATATAAAAAAAGACGCCGAGCACGTTCCCCCGTCGTCGTCGTTGAGATCGTAATCTCCTCGGTCGCGGGCCGCCGAACCGCATACACAACAAGCGTCATGTACACTATTATAATATTATTATACAGTGTGTGCTACGACTACCGGTACCGGCAGCAGCAGCAGCAGCAGCCAGCAGCTATCGCGGTGACCTGCGCGCGAGCGAGCGCACACAACACGTCTTTATTTAACGTTCTTACACACCTGGACGGGCGCGCGCGCGAGCCACCGCGGTAATCCTCCCCGTGTATAGCTGCGGAGTTCTTATCGGCCGGTTGCGGTTTTTAAACCAATACCCCGGGAACGACGACGGCGCGCAGTGTTCGACGACGACGACGACGACAACCGAGTGAGGCGGAAAAAAAAAAAAAAAAATAAAAAAAAAAAATTCAATACAAGTACAATATTATCCTACATACGTGTAACGCATATATGATACGCGAACCTCGTGTGTACGTATATTGATATTATTTTTATTTTTCCCTGTTGGCGGCATACCTACCGAAAATATAATCCGAATTTGTTTTTCTTCCCCGACGCCCTCCGTGACGAACGCCAGATCACAATGCGGTATTTTTTTTCGCTCTGTTCCTCGTTATCTCGTATCGGCGACCGTCTCGATTATATCGATAGAGAGATGTACAATAATAATATAATGTATTATAATACAGATACAGTCGGCAACGGCAAGCCCTGATTAAGACATTTAGAGGCTCTCAAAAAGAATATTGAAAACATATTGTAAAAAATTATTACTCGATTTACAAAATAAAAACAGTACATAACATACTAGATCTAGTAGTGTACACTAAAGTTTATCGACGAAAAGTTATTAAGAGCAATATCAAAAAATACTAAGTTAATGGTTAAAAGCGCAAACAAAGAAAATATACTATATGGCAAAAACTAAGCCTCCTGTAGTCTTGTGACCACGGTCTCCCCCCTCCCTTTTAATCCGGACTTGAGCGACGGGCAATATCTAATATTGACAGATACGCTTGTATATCTGGTGACTTTTGAGACGTTTCCAATTATTCACCGTAAGTTGACCCACTCGCTCGACGAAAACCCCTCGAAAAAATCTCCGGAAAAAAACTCTCTGTATGCACAGTCGCGGCGGCAGCTTGCTACCTATTATGACGAGCAACGACGATCGCCGAACACCGTCGACCAATCACAGACCACGACGGCTCAGTATAAATGCGCGAAAGCCGGTCAACAACTTACGGCGAATAGAATATAGTATCTTTTATTTACTTTGCGTAAAATAAGCGGCGTTTCGAATTTTTGAGAGGCAAATAATTTGGTAGACTTACTCATTCCCCCTTATTCAACAGCTAAAAAAATCCCACAAGTAGAATTTTATGTAAACATCATAGGCGCAAATATGGTGGAGCTTGAGGCCTATCCGTATTCCGAATAGCACCCCAAAAATGTACATACATTAATACAATATGATGGTGAATAGTCAAATAATAATAATAGTTAAATAAATACTTTTATGACTTGTTTATAGTAAAAACAAGTAATTTCCAAGATAAAACAACTATTTGTGAATAGTCTGAATATAAAAAAATTCTTTCGATTTTATCAATATTTAGATAGAATAGGTATATACGTTATCGAATGTCAATGTATGTGTACTATTGTCGATGGATTATTGTATTATTTTATACATTATAATGATTCCTTATTTGTTATCAATTTTTTATCTACAAGATTGTAGAAACAATATCATCTTATTATAATTATTGTTGACGAACTGCTAAATAAACAAAATATAATATCAACTATTATACCTAGACTACAAACTATTTGATCCGAATTTGTATTGTAGGTACTTAAGAAAATACTTAAAATTTATTATTTAAGAATCCGTTATAATAATACATCGATAATCAATAGTACCTATACACACCAGTAAGGTCGTCCAACAATTCACAATAATAGTAAAATATTATCGCCGTTATTAACAATCTTTTATTATTATTTTTTTTTTTTTTGTATCCTTGTTTATATTATTATTGAACATCTAGAATTTTGATATTGCGTTTCCGTTGTGCAGGATAGATAACGTGTTTACGAGAAAAAAACAGGTTACTTACCTACAACTATTTTTTATACAACAAAATCCCGCATAGTCAAGCATGAATTTGGCCTGTTTTCGCTCTGATTTTGGTTTTTCTTTAAATTGAACCCAAAATCATAGTTTGAAAATAAGCTAAATTCACTATTGTCTATATAGGGTTTTGCGAGTAGACCCTACAAATTAATACCACTATCATTATATCATTCGAAATGTAAAGACTTAATATCATTATTACGTTAAACCTCGAATCCAAGGCAGACATAAGTAAGTGATGAGTTAATGGTGACCGGTTGGTTTGACTTATTGGTTACTTATAATAGCAATTTTAGACATACTTCATGGGTTAGTATTTAATTAAATAAAACCCAGAATGAGTAAATCTCGTTTACGGTCCATAGGCCACGGTATGTATCACGGCACACCCGGCACGTACTCCTATTACGGTGTCGTGTATAAGTCGTGTTATAATTAAATTAATAAAAAGTGATTCGAAGCCCTGTAAAAATACACGATATTACAATACGATCAACTTTTGAATAATATGCATTAAAATTTAAAAAAATATAAATATAATACACCTCCGTATACTAGGGGTTTTTGAATTTTTAGTGAATAAGCGTGTATATTTTTACTCTCATATACAATACATGTATACTATAAGCACCTAATCTATCATCGCATATCGTATTACAAAATATAATATTTTTATATTGTTACGAAATCGGATTATTGGTTATACAGCATAGGTATATGTATACTTTCATTGACCATGCAATTTCGACGGTTCGTGTATTATTATAAAGATGTAAAAAAAAAAATATCTAAAAATCGCCGGTTATCTGCGCGATCCGCGCGTGATGTTCGACAGCTGTTTATACATTTTACTTTTTAAAGTGAGTATATACCTCCTATACATATAGGTGAATTACGAATTCTAAATAACTGTACATACTGTGGCGCGGGGCAAAAGGGTCGGGAGTGTAATATTATGGCGAAAAAAATAAAAGGGAAAGGAAGAACCCAAGCGAACGTGCGCCGTGTATAAATATTTAAACGGAAAAAAACTTATACTAGTAAGATACGTCATGCGACGTTGGTTTGCGTCTATTAGCGGAAAAACACAAAAGCAAAGAGAAGAAGGAGGGAAAAAAAATAAAATAACAGTATTGATATAGGCTGTGGCGGTGGCGGCAGTCGATTTTTGAAGGGTCCAAAAAAAAAAAAAAAAAACAGCTGCCCACCAAATGTCCCATAACCCATCCAGGTGCATCTTGACCACACCGTCGCCGTATGCGGCACAGTGTATATAATATATTATAGTCTCCCTTTTTTTTTCTTTTTTAAATATATTTTTTTGTTGCCGCTTATAAACCTGGTCAGTATAATATGTGTAGTAGTGGGTGACATATTACTTTTTGCGGGGCTTTTGTGTCTGCCAAATCTACCCCTAAATAACCGTAGAATGCGTCTTTAAGTCGCCGGCCGATATTTTAGCCGTATGAATGGAACGAAACGCATACAAAAAAATCAGTTAAAAAACATCGGTGCGTCCGCTCGCGTGCGTGTTATACGCGAACAATAATAATATTTCACATGTATAGTGTATAGCTATAAATACGTGTATGTATAGCTGGGTTAGATATACGTACGATTTTTAGACTTAACAGTCGTATATATTGTCCCTCGTCGTCCGAAAGACACGTCGATATTTGTTCTCGGCCAACACGCGCCCGTATATTTATTTATAGTCTGTCGGTGCCTTTCACTTACACGCGGCATTTTTTTTTTTTCATAAAAAAAAATGCATACATACATATATATATATATATATATAGGTACCAAATCCATAAAATATAATCGTCTCTCGAAACGAATCTCCGTATAAAATATATAGAATGTACAAGCTGCAGAACACCATTAATGCATTACATCGTATAATTCGAATTCGCCCCGTTTTTTATACTCACCCGATCCGACGACGTCTTAATAAAAAAAAAATCTTTAGTTTTTAGACAAATTATAGTTTATTATTTAAAACGAAGGTATCATATTATACAACTCTATTATATGTTGATGACATGAAAATGTTTACTAAAATCGACTCCCTTTTTGGCTGCCAAAATCTTCAAGCTGATTTCTTTCTCCGGATTTCGTTCTCCCATGATTCACCCCCATACTTTAAATAACTATCTGCTACAACGTGCTTCAATTGTTAAAGACCTTAGGATGTTCTATTCTTCATATTTTTATTTTAAATATCACATCAACTTTGCCGTTGAACAAATACTAACCTAACCGTTAAACATAACATCAAAAGTTTAAAATCTGCATTTTGCTTCCGTTTATTATATTTTTCACTCGTCAGACCTATTCTCGAATTCGGTGTGGTTGTTTGGCACCCTTTTCTTGCGAAAGACCAACTCGTCTTGAACGAGTACAGAGTACACTTTTAGCTTATACTGCTTTCATACTCAATAATCCGATCACACCACGACTACTCTTATATCCGTGAAGTTCTCTATGTCCAAAGTCTTTCTTCACGTCACCTCGAAGTTGATTAAATATTCATTGCCTCACTTTAAAATGGGTTCTTGGATGCTCTACATCTTTTTGATAGAATCTGTTTTAGAGTCCCGTCGTACTCTACCCACAACCAGCTTCTTTTCGTTATTCCCTGCAGTCACACCATCTCGTACGGCCATAATCACCCCTACACCACATTCTCAGAACACTTATCTCCTGACTTCTATTCTCTAGATTCCCTATGTACTTTATATTTTTATTTTATTCATAACTATAAATATAAAATTATTGTTTTTTTAACTGTTGTATTAACTAACTAGTTTTGTTTTCTACTCGTTTGTAACTGCTTTTTTGTTCTATAAATTATTAAATAAATAAATAAATCGTAACCTATATTATTTGTTTTAACACACATTAAATGAGTCAAATTTCCAGTTTTAAAAAATAAAATGAAATACTTCGTTTTCAAGATGTAAAAATGCATATATTATAAAATGTTACATTGTCCTCATTTTTGGGGTTAAACTACTACCTGTTTGTGGTTTTAAAACGGCAACCTTTTTTAAAAGTACCATAAAAAGATGGAGTATTAGTTTAAGTACATTTTTGTGGTGGCACGGCATACGACGTTTGAATAATGCTTCACTGCTCTCAACACATACCCACACTTAAAAATGGGATATCTCGTCAACAGGTAGACGAAAATCAAAAATGTAACATCGAAAAGTATTTAAACTAATACTGTATCTATTTTTGAAATTTTTACTATAGATAGTTCAGTTCATAGATCATAGATCGTTTCATACCCGAAAATAAGGACAATATATACTATTTTCGAATATATATGATCCCGAAAAAATTTTTGTACCTTGTACCTCGCAGATCATTTCGGTGTATTTTATCGTTAAGAAATATTACAGGAAAAAATAAAAGCTGCGATTTTTTCTGACTGTAGTACTCGCGCAGTACGTTTCGTAAACATTCCATTTTATAATAGCTTTATAGTATTTTCTCGCTTTCTGCAACCCGTAACGTACAATAATATACTAAACCTATATACTTACATCTCCGCGGTATATTACTCGAATAATACAAAAAAATACCGTACCCCGCCGTCGAATTTCGCGGTCGTGCACCTGACACACGGGCACACGGTTTCCGTGTGTTTTCCGATTTAATAATAATAATAAAAAAAAAAGAAAGAAAACAGACCACCCGTTTGCGGGTTAATAATCAATAACCGTTCGACCGTCGTCCGTTCTCGCGATTGCGATCGATCGTTGAAACGTTTTTTTTTTTTTTGTTTTCCTCGTATAATACCGAATGCCCGCGTCGCCGCTCTTAAAATGAGTGTTTTGTGGTCCGCGCCGAAATGCATTATTGCAAAAAAAAAAAAAAAAATAAAAATCACGTGCCCGTGCTATATTATATAGATACTCGTACCGCTGCCGTATATTTTATATTGTTAAAACGTACTATTATTATTATACAGGTCGTATATAATAATATGTTATATTGTTGAATCGCGTCGCGAGTACCTATATCGATGTATAATATACAGTTGACTAATCCACATTCTGTCGGTGAAATTTTATTTTTAAGTACCTGTGTATCTATAAAACGCCATTATTATTATTGTTATTATAACAACATTGTTGTACGAAAAACACCATCGGTTATAACACGAAATTAAAATATTATTATACATACCGCGCGTTTTAACGCCGTCACTGTTAAACTGCGTGTTATTGTGAAAGTATTATTGTCGGTGTCGAATTAATGTAAAAAAAAAAAAAAAAAAAAAAACAATTCTTGCGAGTGCCTATAACCATTTGCTTTTAGGCGGAAAGTTGAGAAGATAAACACTATACAGAATATACAATATGGTAATTTATTGTAAATAGGTACTGAAGACAACGGATAAATGATTGTAAAAAAAAAAAACCGATTCAAAGTGGAGTTCGTTAAACCGATTTAACTAGAAAAAGTAGGTGAATTTTTTTTATCTGCGTAAGAAATAGAATCCTTAAAAAATCGAAAATTAAAAATTGTATTTAAAAAAAAATATCATAATTTATTAAATGTAAAACACCGTGTTCAATCTTGAAAATTTCAGTTATTCACGTACCTATATAGATTTTGTCCAAAACCAGTGTTGTATCATCATTTGTTATCGGTTTTTAAATTTAATAAAACCATCGGAAATCTAGAAAGACGTTTTGAAATAAAAAAAATAGGTACCGTCAAGCGGAAAATCCGTATATTTTGGAAAATTTTTACACTGTCTGAAAAAATCGAGAAAAAAATTATTCATATATCCAGTGTTTAACGAAACGGATTAAAATTAATTGATTTTTTGGCCAACGATATGTCTCCACGACAAGTTAATAGTTAAAAACGATTGCGATAAAATAGAAAATCCTAACACCTAACCTAATATAAAAATCGATCCAGGAAAATTGCCATCGCCATTTTGACATTAGAACTCTCCGCCATTATAGAAACAAATGATATAAAAATATCCGATAAAGAAAATCCAAATCCAAATAGGTATTACAAATTTACAACTGATATTATATTTTATTATGCAATTCTAATATATTGAACGGTACAAGCCGTAGCCAGGATTTATCAATTGGGAAGGTTTGTGGAGTTTAAGGGGGTTCAGGGGATTGCAACAATTTTAAATCTTACTTATATAGCTAAAAAAGTAATGAGGAAGGATTACAATATCCAACCCCCCTAGCTACACCACTGATTGTACCTACACACTGTGATAATTAAAAATCAATCGGTATAATATGCGTATTTTATAGTAAAAGTAAATTGTACCTTCTGTATATAAATACAAACAGTACATGATTCGTTACAATTACATATAACGAGCACTACTATTTGCTAATAATAAATAAACAAATTATCAATAGTTATTACTGAGATCATGATGATGATTTTCTTGTCCATACCAACAGGCAACATTTATTATATATGTGGCCGGTAGAAAATTTCAAAATAAAAATTGCATACTTCAAACACTATACATTACGCACACAATGACGTCGTACATGCGAATATAATATTATGTAGGGTGAGCCATTTCAGTGGTATACACTCATTATCTCGGGAAGTATTAGGTACGTGTTTTAAACATTTTTTTTATTTTGACAATTTAAGGAACAAGCAGTTCTAAAATATTACAAAACCATTATTTTTGTCACCCTTATTTTTGAGGGTGTATTGGTTACCTACTTTTGATTTTCAAATAGCAACGTATATTAAAAATGGCATAAACATATGCAGTGTGAGTTTGAATACATTTTGATGTTAACATTAATGATTTCCGTTAACCCGTCGACAAGATATTCCACTTTTAAGTTTGGGTAAGGAGAGAGTATACTGCATTTAATAATTTTCCATTACTTTCCCCCCATTCAAACTTAAAAAGTCTTAACTCGTCATGGAAATCAAAAATGTATTTAAACTAATACTCCACCTATTTATAGAATTTTTAATATAGATTACCATTTGAAAATCAAAAAAAGTTAGATGTTTCTCTTAAAAAAAAAACAATATTTAAAAAATTTAATATTTTCCACGATAATGAGTGTACCCACTTAAATGAATTGTTTTGTATATTGCAGTAGACCCAAATTGAGGAGGTGCGAAATGAATTGTGTACACATTTTTCGTTAGACTATTATACTTTTAGCGTTTTGTAATTTGAAAGTACAAGTAAAATATTTCGAAATTTCGAAGTTTCGTGTCGTAATACCATTGGTGACTTCGTATTCGTATGAAACAGCATTTTCAGCTATAGCAGCTGTAATCCAAATATCGGTACAAACTAAACGTGGAAGAAGAAATTTGTTCCAACGCGTTACTTCCTTATATAACTTCCGGCCAAACGGTATAACCGATATAGGTAATATACAATAAAAATGCCCGAACGATAGATTAAATATATTTTATTCTTAAGGTATCCGTACATACATTTCGATCAAACGTTAGGTGATTTTTGGACGATTCGCCCAGATGAATACCGCCCATTATTTCAAACCGTGGTTAGGTCTAGGGACGACGCGATTGTAAAAATAAACTAAAAATCTCTATTCGATTTCTTATAATATATAACTTCGTATCTATACTCGCATACACCCATTTATACCTCTTTTATACAAATACCGAAATATTTATTATAGGTTTTTATATAAGTAAATACAAGAACCGACTACTACTCGATAAAACACCGTGAAAGCCGGCTACACGGACAGTAAACAATACGACGACGTGCCGTTGAGGGTAAAAATATTTTTCCTCCCTCAACACCCGGACAACCGTTACTATACACACACACACACAAAACGCAAGCGTACAACATAAAGGTTCTTTACTATAAATCTGTACTCCTACAGATACATTATTATTATTATTATTGTTACAGTATACCAATTTTTCCTGTATACCTATACATACGCAATCCGTATGTGTTTGTGACCTCACACGCAAGTACATCACGCTGTTTAATGTTATATTATATACAATTTTTATTGGTTTATTGTGCCGAAAACAACAAAAATGAGATCGCCACCATATTATTATTATATTATAATAGTAGGTAGGTATAGGTTTTAGGTATACGCACACACTTTCTCTAGGACCCATAACTCTTATCCGTGTCGAATTGTGTATACGTATAGGTATACGGGGGCACCTCGGGCGGTATTGCGCAAAAATATCGTATAAATACAGTTGATGAACCTCCAATCGACATGAGGTCCTCTCGGCGAAAAAGACATTATATTTTTATAAATAATAATAATAATAATAATAATAATACATTATATTATGTTTCTTTTCGGGATCGATTCTTGCCGACTGCGGACCCTCTGGACACGCAGGCCGACGACGAAAACGTTGACCGCCTCACATTTTTGTGTCCGGTATACAAACGCGTGCACGACGACGACATCATGATGAATAGTAGGTACACCTATATAATCGTACATAGTCGTATTTATGTATAGGAGGTAGTGGTCGGTGCATTATTATCACGCCGACGATTTCGTGGGCATTGAGAAAAAATTCATTTACCACCATCATTTCCCACACTGCACGCATCCTTTTATTGTCCACTATACGTAGGTTTTTAAATCGAATTTCGACACTGTTGCGGGTCGAAAAAACGTATCTAAATAAACATTATCACCATATATCACCGCATCGACAGTGAAAAAAAAAATGCCCGCACAAACATGTATTACATATACTACACGGCGATTCGAACGATTATAATTCGGACCGTGCAAAATGTGAGCCGACGACAAACAGAATCGGTTAAATATTTGGACCGTCTATTATGTTTATGCGGACCCGTGTCGTGACTTATAGGTACGATAGCTGCAAGGCGTACTCGCGCACACCTTTTCACCCCCGTCCCGGTCGGATTTTTTACAATTTTATAATCGGCGTAATAGATTTACTCGGTGCACAACGTGTACAGAGTGATTCTTTTATCCGTGTGAATCTATGGTTTTTTCACCCATACGAGTTAATTCTATTATTGACTTTTAAATCATCAACTTTGATTTTCGGATAACATGACATATTAGTTTTAAACTCCGATCCGAAAAACGATTAAACATTTTCATACACACATAAGACTATGTGATTTAAGAGGGAGGACGAAAAAAAAAAAAGGACGCCGTATCCTCATTTATTATCTTAATCTATTCAGTAACTAACGAGTGACTTGCGTTACTTAAAAAATTAGAACATAAATTATGACACATACAACAAAATTTAAAGAAGAGAATATTTCCGAGAGTTCTACGACGTACGTAGCTTTTTATTTTTAAATAGCTGCAATTTTTTATATGACAATTTTTAAGAAAAAAATGGCTTAACTTTCAAAAGTATTCTCGTCTTTAAATGTTGTTATTTATGTTTAATCTCTAATTTTGACCTAAACGCCACAATTTACGTTCTAAGTAACGCGCAATTTTGCTATATTGCCCGTTAGACTGAGAAAGTAAATGTGAGTGTGATATCCTCCTAAGTTTAGCCTAAAATTTAGGCTGTACGAGTAGGATTTTGGGTTATCCAAAAATGATGGATTTATTATACCTACTTCCAAATACTCTGGTATCAATGTTTAAAC
The DNA here is from genome assembly GCA_902439185.1 of Cinara cedri. Lineage (NCBI taxonomy): Eukaryota > Metazoa > Arthropoda > Insecta > Hemiptera > Aphididae > Cinara > Cinara cedri. The sequence goes on from CABPRJ010001429.1 coordinate 1,798,194, forward strand.
TGTTACATACTTTATAAGTAATACCCTATGTCCTTATAACTATAACTATATAAACGTATAACTATATTATGCGTATCAAAATGTTTAGGAAAATGTTCTCGAGGATATTATACACATAAAATATAGGTTATAGTATTATACTTTTAGTGGCGTATTTACAGTAGGGGGCGTTTAAGGGAGTTTTCAATTCATCTATAAGGTGGTCTATAAGCTTATAACGGTTTGATTTTGAATGTATTTAATATCTTACTGAAAATTCTGGAAGACAAATGAAGGGGCTTGCCCCCCTCCGTTAGTTCGTTAGATTTTAAGAATCGCTCTGTATAGTAGGTGGCTATTTATAATAATAATTCGCTTAATAAAATGGGTTCACGTGAGTTTTTCAATACTCGTTTGTGTACAAACAAATACATGTATAACACGACATAATAATACTCTTTTAATGCAACGGTGGTAGTATTGAAATTTGGAAAGACGAAAAAAGGTTTTTGTACGCTTAATGCCTTAATGTTCCGATGTACGTCATATATATATATAGGTGTACAACACAAGTCGATACGAATCGTTATAAAATTTCCTAACGATGTACCTACTGCTGCTGTTGCTGTAGTTGTCATTAATATTATTGTAGCAGGTTGAATTTTATATAATAAAAAAAAAGTCTACGCGTAATCATTAACAACACAATACGTATTATATTATTATTACATTGTATTGCAGAAACGTAAGTTAGACGCATTCTCGTTTACAGAATATAACCTTTATGAGATTTATAAAAGTATACAACATTATACAATTAACGTACAAATAATAATGTTGTACATTAATAGTATAGGTACTTATAATTATGTTGTCTACCAGTAAAGGCAATGCAGCTACGTATATATATATAAAAAAAAGAGTATTATATGTACACATATTGTGACTAAAAAGACACTTATACGTTTCTCGTGTAACTATTTGAGTCTTATTTTCATTACGTGTTAAATGACGATAAATTGTGCGAATAATGTCAAACATACAATAATAACAAAACAAAAAAATCACAGCAATATTAATAGATTTTTTTTCTTTTTCTTATAGCAGTAATTTTTTTAATGCCGATATTTTAGAAAAACTGCGGTGACAGTATACTACCCTTGAAAATATTCTTCTAGTTATGGCGTCCGTTAGGGTTAGACCGAGATAGTAAATACGCCTATAGGTGGTAATTTTCCACTTCTAAAACCGAAACAGTAACAAATTTGGACCCAATATTTTTACAAAAAATTTAACACACATCACAACAAACCGAATAGTGTATCGTCTGTTGCACTATGAAGTAAAATTATTAGCGAAAATAGTTATGAGGTTTATAGTATAAAAAATACTACATATAGGTACCTAAATCGTATTATGTATTCGTTATCGGAAACGGTGATTTTCCGTCATTGTCTAACACACGCGTGACAGAAATTTAGACGCGTTTTCATTCTAACGTATTGCAAAGTACAAGAATTTTCCTTGAAAAAAGGCCGTCGGAGATTTTTATTGTATACAATTATAACGACCCGCGTCAATATTTTACGCGGACGTGGTGAAAACCAAACGTCAAGCGATAGTTCAAACGAATCGTCGGCTTTATTTCAATAACAAATAATAAATTCCGTCGTATAATTAATTTAAAAATTATTCCAATGAATTATACACAATATTTTTCGATAAAATATGATTCGAAACATTTGCAGTTTTTTTCATTTCGTTAAAAATATTATATTACGAGTATCTATATTATACAAATATTAATTTCACACAGATCTATAAACTGATACATTTGTACCCCTTTTGAAATGACGACGGCAATACGTTAATAAGAACAAAATCGTGTTTTCAAAAATGTTTTATAATAATTTTGTGTAGCAATAATTATTTGAAAACATTGTTCGAATGATATTGTAAAGAAAAAAACAGTTTTCAATAAAGCCAAACAAAAATGTGCCCGACTCTGTACCTTACCGGTACGTATTTTGAATACAAAGGGGCAATATTTTGAGAGTGCCGATTATAACTGTTCACGAATATGGTTTCGGTATAATAAAATCGACGTTTTTTCTTAAGGAAAAAAAATCGGATACGGTTATAAAACATTTTTGCAAAAAAAAAAAAACGGACCAGGCGCCACCCTGTTTTATTATTTTATTTTTCGGGTCCGATACGATCAGAAATGCTTGTCGTAACAAACGCATCAGGAAGTCTGAGAAGTAAGAACAGAGCAAGTCTTGTGGATGTCGTTCAAAATCGCACATATTTGATTGACTGCTGTAGTATAATAGAATAATTAGAATAATATTTAAACTAAAAATCAATTTTTTTTAGGTTTTAATTTTAAAAATTACAACGTAATTTCAATCGAAAAAAATCTATTTAAATGTTTTAAAAAATTATAAATTTACCTACAATTTTGATATACACTATTATAGTATATTTAGACAAATATTGAAATGTTAACGTGTTTATTAATTAATTTCATTATTAATACAATAAATTTCATTATTTTGCTTTATTATCGTAATAATTATTATGACGCATGTTTTTTTTTTTTATTAAAAAAAAACCAATACATTTTAGTGGTGAAATCATTAAAAACATGTTTACGTGAAACAAACAAAAGTGTCATATAAAACGATTTTAAAGACAAAAAAAAAAAATTTAATAGATTATAAAAAATAAATAGGCCATGATATTTCGAAGGGAATCTCGGAATATTTTCGCTCTCAAAGTACATACAATTATATTGCCAGTCCTGAATCTGAAAAATGGGAAGAAAAATATTGGTTTTTTTTTTTTGCTATAAAAAAAAATCTTGACGTAATTTACGTATGAATAAAACATATTAGGCATATAATATTATATACCCGAGTCGCAATTTATATAGTATCATGACTATAACGTGTTTTGGGCGTGCAATTTACCGACTCCGATTATAAGTCAGTTACAGTTTGGCGATTAGACGATATCGGAATTTACATATATATTTTATAACGAACCAATTATAAAAAATGTTCAGGTTCGTACATTTAAGCGCAGCAGTAATGAATCGCGAACACCCGTCTCCCAGCAGAAAAACTCGGAAATACGCCACTGCTGTCGGTTATACGCAGTGGCATTTTTACGGGAGGTGGAGCAAGTAGTGTGATTTCCCCCGAACCTCTTCATCGAAATTTTTTTTTTTTTTTGCTATCATGCATATTCATGCATGATAATATAAATATTATCAATATAACATCAATAACTATTGTAATTTGTTTTTTTGGATTTTTGTTTTTTCCTATCAACGACACGTACGAATTGATAACCGATAAGTTTTGTCTGTAACAACCGAATTCTCGCCACTCGAAAATTTTGCCATTATTCGAGTATTTGTCGAAGGCGGGCGCCCTACTCCGGCCGACCGTATTAAAATGCTGGCTACGGCCACGGCGGGTTTCACGCGAGTACGTCGACGGGCCGGTGTCCGCGGGACGCGTGCAGCAGCAGCAGCAGCAGCAGAAGTAGCAGCAGTAGCAGCAGCAGCAGCAGCAGCAGGCGCTCGGATTTCACACGACCGTTTCCCATCTCGCCCGACGGCCGGGCAACCCTATCGCGGCCGGACACGTATTATTATTGCCGTTATTATATTAAGCGCATACTATTTTAGCATGACAAAACGGCTGGCAGACGCGCGCGGCATTGTGAATACACGAGTATTAAATCCGTATAAAATATAAACGCGTATACGGCATTTTCGTATGCAACGCGGTTGTGTGAAATCGCGGGGGTGTGCGTCCGCGGGGCCGCGGGCGGAAACGCTGCGGACGCGCGCGCGCGCGCGCTCCACGTCACCCCGCGGCGTAATAATACAGGCGTCCCGCGACCGCCGCGCCGCGAACACAATCGGACGGGGATTTATATTTCTCGGCCATTAAAAATGTTATTCGGACCGGATTGCGTCCGGTGAAAAAATAAAAGGAATCGGCGCGAACGGACCGCGCGTATAATATATACACCGCCAATACCTAGGTATATATATATATATACACGTGCGTGTGATATCCAAACGGACGGGGAAAGGAAAAAAAAAAAAAAAAAATAAAAATATATCCCGACACATATTATTGTACAATAACATAGCACGTATAAAAGTGCAACGCACACGGTAATACCGTTATTGTCCTTTATTATTATTATTTTTTTTTTTTCGGACCACATACACACGTATATACACAATCGAAAACGGCGCATAACGGTTTTCGTGCTGTGCGTACCGATTACTATTATTATTGTTATTATTGCCATTACTATTATTGCGCAACGCGACAATATAAAAACTCTGTGTGTGTGCGGGTGCACAATGAAAGACGCGCGATATGCGCTCGTCCTTGCCGCCGTCACAGGGTTCGGAACCGGTGGATTAGCGCGCCGGGCCGCACGGCCGGGATGCCCGTAGTACACGGTCCTCGCGGCGTCGCGGGGGCCGGCGAACCGAAATAAACGCGTGTCCCGGCACCAAGCGCGCGCACATCGGTTGGACACGGCCTACGCACGTACGCAACACAACGGCGCGACGTCGCACCGAATATTGCGCGCGCGCGCTCTCTCTCTCTCTCTCTCTCGCCATCTTCCCGGTTCCCGGGTGAACGAGAAAAAAAAAAAAACAAAAAACAAAAACGCCGTCGCCGTGCAGCAGCGTTTCAACGTACGACCGTGCGGCGCCGACGGGCGTGCACACAGGTACAACGGGCGGTACGTCGAAACGGCGACGGTTCGTGCGCGGCGCGGATTCGTGTTGTGGACTGTACGCGCGCAATCCGCAACGGCCGGACCGGGCATAGGGAATTTTCCGGCACGGCCCGGAACGAGTCCGGCGGCCTGATACGCGTGCGCGATATTTGGATTACTCGTATTGTTTGACGGCCCATAAAAATGGTTATGCCGAGACACGTACCGATGCGCGCGCGTGTATAAAATAACGCGTCCCGACCGATTCATCGGCGCCCAGTCCAAACCACTGGACGGATCGGGATGCAATTGAAATTTGGCACCCATACAGCTGTTATGACGTGGGCAGCCGCTAAGAAAGGGTTTTCACAAATTCGACCCCTAAGGAGGTGAAACAGGGGATTTTAAGGTATATTTGGTACGCACGTCTAATTGCTTATCTATCTTGATTTTTGTTTGTTCAAGGGTTACCTTGTTGGTGTTACAGAAAAGAAAACTATTATAACTATTGCATATGGGTAAAATAAGAATAATACAAATTGTCAACGGGCAACGCCGGGCGCGCGACAGCTGGTAATATTATATTATTATTTCGGTACTTATTAAGTTGTTTTTTATTTTTTTTTCGTACATTTTCGTTTAAATTATTAAATTAAAATGCATTTTGATGAAATCACTTTTCTACATTTTTTGGAGGATAGAAACTTCCTCCATCCCTCTTATCTTCACCCATGTTTCGAGTAAAACCGTACTTAGATCTCCTAAATTCAAAATCCTGACTTCGTCACTGATTCAAATTAAAACGTGAGACAAATTTTCTTTGGTGGATACGTATTTTATTGATTGGCCTAGATAAATTTTGATCTCCCGGCTTAAATTTGATTTTCCCTCCGCCCCTGCACGTAATCGATCGTCGATAAGACATCGTGTCGGGATAATGCAGTTGCATTTTCCAGATTATTTTTTCTTCGACACCCTATGAAACGAGTAGCTGTGGAATGTTACATTACCATTACTATTTGTCTATCATTCTGAGATAATGAGTGTATTACCGAAACAATATACACTAATAAATCCGTATCCGAATTGCCTGAAAATGAAAAGAAAAAATGATTGACAAAATTCTTCACAGTATTTCACGACCGTTGTAGGTAAGAATTCGGGAAGGTAGTATAGGAAGGAAATTTAATGTATATGTGGAAGCAACGATAAACTATTGCTAACGAAAAAACGATTTTGAGCGAAGTTCAGTCGATAGTGTTGCTTTGTCAACAATATATATTATGGTAAAATAATCACATAGGTATTATATATTTTTTTTAATAATATTTGTTTAATATTGTACCGATTTTCCCGTTTTCCCGGTTTTTCTCATTTACTGAAAAAACCGAGGAAATCGGAAAATTACCTCTCTAACGTACCTCCTCGGTTAAATTTCCTTTCAGAAAAATTGCTATTATAAAAAATTGGAGCAAAAGTTGTTCATAGAAAAAAAATATCGCAATATTTTACTAATATATTTCGTAGATTTTTCCGTTTTTTTTCTTCGGTTTTTCACATTTGATAAGAAAACTCTTGAGGAAATCGAATAATGACCTCTTCAAACTGATTTCCTTGCAGAAAAGGTACTACACTTAAAAATCGGAGCAATATTTCTGGTAGAAAAGCGGTCCATAGAAAAAAAAAAATGTATAGTCATTGTAAAACTATAAGCTTCTTCGCTCCACTCAGAATCTAAAATTATCTAAAAGCATAACGCGACTTTCTCACGACACGTGCGAATTGCGTCCACTAATTGTCGGCAATATGTCCGATTGCGTCCGCAATAATAATTATTATTATTCTATACTTTTATACTTGGTGATCCGTGATCAGCATTACGCGAGGAATTCATTATCTGGGAAAAGTAACTTTATTTAGACTATATTTTGTTTTTTAGAAATCTTAAAAAACGTACTGCTCTAATAAAACAAATAACACCGAAACACATTAATTTAAACATTGTATAGTAAAATAGCAGCGGTGCCCGAATCACTCCATCTAAACCTCCACCGACGCTACACCCGCACACGCAGCCGCCGCTACCGTCTCCGGTGCTGTACACGGCCGCCCAAATTACCCTCTCTACACTACCATCGCAACTGCCGTTACAGCTACATCATGCCACGCCTATATTTATGCAAAATGCTGCGATTTAAAAATTTAAAATGTCTATAATTGTTTAAATGATTTTACCACGTCGGTATAGGGCTAGTATTCCGTGCAAATTGTAGATCTTTACGAACACTTTTAATCGAATTATTACAAAAAATAGAAAATCACAATTAATGAGAAAATAATGGATCCGTACAATTTCTCGGTTTTTTGAGATAAAAAAAATAACCTTCTCAATACTAGATCCAAAATGCAATTAAAAAAGTTCTTTACAATTTTTTGATTGGAACAAGAGGTTTAGTGGAAATGTAAGTAGACTGACAAAAAAACACACATAATTGTAAAACCAATACATTCCTCGCTCCGTTCAGAAACAAAAGCACACATTATTGGAATTTTAGGTTGATTTCTCACTTTTGGGTCTGGGAAAAGCGATTGGAAAATGGGAAAATTGATAACATAATGACGGATATCTTATTTGTTAAGGCGTAAATATTGAGAAGTGATATGACATTTTTTTTTGATATTTTATCATTTTTTTCTAACTTCCAAAAGCTGAATTTGAATTTTGGATAACAATTATTAACAATTTTTCTGTTTACAAAATAAAGACAGACGTTTCTTACGAAATCGTACCTATAGTGTTCCTGGATTGGTATTAAATGATGTATTATGCTACATAAATCGATACAAAAATGAAAATGTCCTTGTTCTTTCCAAATCGAGCACTTGGTATATAATGTCATCATTTTTTTTTTATCAGTCGACTCGTTTTTCAGTCACTAAAACGCCGTGTTTAATGTAAAACTAAATTTTTACATGCGATAAATAGGGGTATATAATGGTTTTATTTGAGTTGAAATATTTAATAATCCAAATGTTAATTTTTTTCACTAAAGTCGGTGAATATCTGTATCTAATCCACTATCTTCTTTATATGTAGTCTTTGTAAAACATTGATGTTGAACTTAATATGCCTGGATCACTATTATGCCTTATCAATCGTAGTTTGCGGGCATTAAAAGCACAACTAATATAGGACAAGGGAGAAAGTGTAGGCATTTTTATCATCGGTTTTATTACAATGTACTAACCAATATTGACGACCGAAAAAATACCACTCTGATGGCCTATTTATACATTTAATATTTATATGCTCTAATACGACCAAATATACAATATAAGTTCAATAAAAATAAACTGTACGAATATTATAATGGGGGTAAAAAATCGTAAAGTTATTTCGTTTATTGCATACTGCACTATAGGTACCTACTTATACAGTATTGTATAGTAATCATAAAACATTCAATAAATCGCCGGAAAAAAATAAATAGTATTCATAATAGTGTATCGTGTTGTAATAGGTACTATAGGTAAGATAATAAAAAAAAAACATGCTGACACACCCTACAGTAATTAATGGGCATCTTTTTATTTAATATTGTCATTTAAACGTTTTTTGGATAAACGCGTACTCGGTTCTATGAAAAAAATACTAGATCGTTTTATAGATGACATTACACAAGCATTCCTTGGAAGTGCTCTTAGGTATGCGTATATGAACACAAAATAATAATAGGTAGTTTTCCAATTTTACATAGAGTATTATACTATGGGTTTGTGTTTAGAAGTCGTGTACATAAGTAGGTCTACTACATATCTACGTGTTTTAACAAAAGACGATATTTTGTAATGTACGTATAGTACCTATAATACCTATTATGTATACATACATTATAATGTTAAAACGCCTTTTTTGAAATGGGTTGTTCGTGCACCACCGTATCGACGGGATATATTATATATTTTTTTTTTTTTTCCGAAAGATTTAGAGGTTTTATATACTATAATACATTATATAATACGAGACGAAACATTTGAGAATAAAAAAAAAAAGAAAAGAAAAAAAAGGGATTAAATTGTAGACACCGTGGGAAATAGGTTGAATTCGGCGCAGTGATTTATGACCGTAAACACGAGTTTGGTATCGTATTCGGAATTGAAATATATATACGAAAAAAAAAATGGTCTTTAAGTTGAACGATGGTCAAGACGTTCTTCTATAGTATGTAAACCTACGTGCAGTATGTAGCCAAATAATATCATATACGATTTTACTTCTATATAATAATAATGTACGTACGAACTGTCATCACATCATGGGTGTTTCGCTGCAGGTCGTATAGGTTTAATGGTCAGTGTGTGGTCCAGGACCTTTTATTGTCCGGTTTTCGACGTCCGATTCGCATTCAGCATTCGAATATTAATGTGTCACATGCAAAAATAATCACGGATTCTGGGACATTTTTTTTTTTTTCATAAACCATCATCAATTCATGAAAAACGATGTCCTTCGGAAACTATCAGTCAACAAAATACAATAATATACTCGTTCGTATTATCTCCGAAGGCCAAGAAAAAAAAAAGGTGACATACTTTGCACCGTGGGTGTTCCAAATGCCACTGTTGTAAGTGGGAAATTCGGAAATTAGTATGTATAGAGTGATTTAGGTATTTATATCTACATGCATTGCAAACAAAAAAAAAATATTCAGAGCGAATTCGGTTAAAGGTTTTTTGATGAACTTAAAACGAAAATTGTGTTAATTTATGCAGAACATATAAAAATTGTCCGTGTTTTAATCTACAGATGAACCTTGTGTCAAATTTGTTAACATATTTGGGATGTTAAACAAATTTTGAAATAAAAACTAAAAATATTCTAAATTTTAAAATAAGTATATTAGGTACATAAACAGTTCAAACACCGCCATTTATACTTACTACGTCTAGAAAGTGCTAATATAAGTATAAAATGAAATACAGATTTCTACTATTATTTATTAACTGTAGAATCACAACAAAAACCAAAATATAAGTATTTTATTATTTCAGGTCTCTGCGATTATTTTTAACTGAATAACATATGTAGAATATCAGGATCGTTATTGAGTAAACATTTCCATTTTGTCGGTTTTTCACATTACGATAACATCAAAAAATGATCCCCAATGCACTAATATTATAGAAAACATTTTCAACCAGAAACAACTTTTGAAGTTGATGACCGGAGTATTGGTAGGAATGATGTTCACAGACAAAGAAATAAATGAAGCACACTACATATAGTAAAACCAATACATTCGCCTGCACTACGCTCAAAATCTACAAACAAAAAACTGAAATACACTTTACACGTCTCGCCAAACCACTCATATTACTTTATTCTCATAATATTTTTTCCACATGTACGCGTGTAAGTACTAAGTTTGTTGTTGGGTTATGTTATCAAATTAAAGAAAAATAACAACTTATTTGTCTAACGGCAAAGGCGAAATTAGACGCTATATACATCTGACAGCCAAATTAAATAAAAATAACAACTTTATTTCTCGGCATAGGCGAAATTATAGACATTTTAATTAGGTTCGGCAAATATATATATCACTTGCGTTCTTTATGAGAAAAAATTCTAAATTAATGTATCAGAAAATTGTATCGATACCCATTAACGCGAAAAATGCAAACCTCGTGGTTATATTTGAAATATCTTATTTAATTTTTTTCATCCATTTTCCGTAGATTTTTTAAGACCGATATCTGTCGGTGAAATGTTTTCTATCAATTAGATTATGATTTCGTCTTCTTTGTCCAACCAGAATTTAACAAAAAAATTCGACTACGAGGTGTTCACCGTCCGTCGGCCTATATAATATTATAATATATGCTGTTCAAAATTGCATACTATAAAGATCTGCAGAGGCTTCCGTCCCCGCGTTAAATTTGGGCTGTACCTACCTACCAATGCATCGCACCCACATCAACACAAACACTTCCTTTTATAATATATTGTAAAAAAAATATAATACTTAGGTACCTAACAATAAACGAAATGCAAAAATAACGATTATTTATGTTTGGGACTCGCGGCCCGATGGTTTGAAGTGTGTATGATGTGTGCAAAATATATATTTCTTTGGTTAGGGACCACAAAAAAAAAAAAATATATATATAGTAAAATTATTGCCAACTCGACGATCACGTCGTCTTCTCGCGCCGCCGCCGCCGCCGAGGTCGTCGGAAACGGCGGAGCAACAATGACGTGCAAAAATCCCGGATATTTGTTTGCGACAATATTTTTAAAAATCCCCGGGCATAATGCATTTTTTACGACCCTTTGATAGAAGGCCCAAAACGTCTTTTAATGAAGTCGCCGCCGACGATATAACCGGCACCGGCCGGTTCCTCTTTCCTCCACCTCCGCCCCCTCTGCATCAGCATTATTAGGTATTATTATTTTTTTCTTTTCCTTCGCAGCCGCAAAATATTGATTGATCGTATCCTCGCGGGCAAAAAATACGCGTATCACAAAAAGGTCATTGTCACACACGACAGCCCGCCGCCGTTCGGCTGCACACACAATACGAATATTATATTATACATTATAAACCTTCTATATTTAACCACCTCCGACTATTATTTATTTAATGTATTTCGAATACTCGCTCACAAAAAAAAAAAAAAAAAACGGTCGTAAGTAAGCGTTTTTACAGAGTTTTTGTTGGCACACGGTGTAAAAACCGTGAACCGTTCAGAATGAGAATATAATAAAAAAACAAACATAATACTTCGCACCTTGGATCAGTGACTGATGGCTGTAGGTGTGGTAAGTTTGAAAACGATCATCTAATGATTCTGAACGGAGCTCGGTAAAGTAATAGTTGGTAAGTCTGATTTTTTTCGGTTGTATCCTATGTATCGTCATTAGACATTGTCGGTTTTCAAAATTTCTTAGAAAAACCGTTGGAATCTAGAACAATTGTCAAATAAAGTACCACTGGTTGAAAATTCCTCATCTTTTAAGGCACCGCGTGAAAAAATCGGAGCATTTTTACTATGCGAAAATGTTAAAAAAAAAAAACATTTCTTTGTAATAATCGCCACACTCAGAATCTGGAATAAAAAAACAATAAAATCTTTTTTGCGTTTAATAATAATGACGTTACACGTTATTGAATAATATACTTTGAATACATTTTTGCATATTTAACATTTTTTCATGCACGAGTTACAATTTTTTCGTGCTTATTTGCATGCATATTTTGCAATATTTATTATAGGTATATGCTTACGTATTCGTATGGTATCAAATCCAACAATGTACAATTCATCAGGTACAGATACTATGTATGCTCAGTGGCGCAACCAGAAGGGGCGGTTGTTGGTTAACCTCCCCGTGAAATTACAGTTTCTTTTCTTAACGAATTTATCGTAATATTTTCGTTCGCACAGTTTGCAACCATATCACAGATATTGCGTTGTGGTATCGAACGCATGCGCACACAACGCGCGCGTCACCTACGTCTAGGATAGTTTTTTATCCCGGAAATTCGTTTGAAATCCATAACCGTCCCGAAAATGAATCCCGGTCGCGCCACTGTATTCACTCGCCCCATCGTGGTGACGGGTTTTACACGAAAAACGAGTAGGTAGGTGTATACCTACGGAAAACGTGTACCGGCCGGCGGTCACCGTAAATAATATCCACGTTGTAATAATAATAGTTTTTCGATGATATTTATTGACGTTCGGTCGGTTTTTGAATGGACGGTGTACGACAACAACATAATGCCGAAAAATCCGGACGGTCAACAGAAGAGTTGCGGACGGGGACGCACAACAAACACGACGAGATGTCGCTCGGTAGTGCGTGCGTATACAGGGCACAATAATAACACCGAATGTCCGCCGCAGTAACTCTATCGCACACGAAACTACACGCACATTTCGGTATTTTTATTATTGTACGCGTACAGCAAGTAGTGCCGCGGTTTTTTTTCCCCCCTCTTTATTCTTTCAAAACTGAATGGTTCTCCGTTTTCTGGTTTTTTCGCCCTTCCGCCCCCTCCCCCCCAACGACCGCCGCTGCCGTTGTTTTATTTAGCGGCCAGATGTTTACGGACATTGTTTATTATATTTTTCGACTCCTAACGCGCGCGCGCCGTTTTTGACCGATCGAGTTCGTTTTACGCGGCGCTAGGCACCTATATATATACAATGTTTATTTCACCTGCGTATTATATGAAATTAAAAACGCGATTATTAAGTGTGTATATATATATATATAGTAAAAATCGATTAATTAGGTACTTCAACACGGAATACGGGATAAAAAAAAAAAAAAAACCACTCTTTGTTATAAAAGTATATACGGCATTATATACGTGGGTAAAGAAAACGTTAAATTATTTTTTAAACTCTCGTGTATCATTCACACCTGCAGTGTAACAGCATTTTTTTTTTTTTTTTTACGTAATTTTTCACTAATGCCCACGAATTCTGGGTACGAATTTCAGTTTTTGACCGTCCGACTATCCCATCGACAAAATAACACGACGACGTACATTCTTTGTAAATCGAAAATGATACAATTATTACCTGTCTAGGTAATATAAATATATATGTGATATGTACACTTGGAAACAGTGACAGTTTTTGAACTTTTTTCTGAAGGAGGTTCCTTTGATATTAACTTATTATATATTTATAATACAAACAAATATTTACCCAATAGATATTAATTTATTTTAAATAACTCACATATTATTTTTTTAACGATCTGCATGAATGTTTCTATGTTTCAATCAACAACAAAGTTTAATTTAAAAACTATAACACAAAATATACTATTCTAAGTCTAAACTCGGGGGTCTGGGAGGACCCAGTCCCCCTAGATCCTCCCATAAAACTACCAATGAGTGAAAATATGATCAGGGGACGACGACGGGTAGATTAATTTCTCGCGTGAGCATCACAACCGGTCGATATATAAAATCATTAAACTTCATGGGAGGAAAGACGATAATTGTTTGGTATTACTGGCTTACGTGTGGCTTATCTAGCTGGTGCTTAATCTCATTCGTGTCCGCTAGTGTGTCGTTTGTCAGGGTGGATTATATGCGATATTGAGATTTTATGACACAGTCGCGATGTTGACACTGCACAGACACCGTAGTGGCCAAACGAACACGATAAACGACAGAACGATGAAAAATATTATCGTTTTAATGTATTGTTATTTTAAAAATTGATATCCCATCAAAAACATATATGACGTGAAAAAAGAGCCGAATCCGGGGAAACAAGTAGTTTTATTTAGATATCAATCGTGTTTTTCGGACAAGCTGCAGACAAACTTCTTTTTACCGAACTCGATCCCATTTTCTCGTTTATCTTTTTGGTGGGATATCGCCAATTTGTGTTAAATTGTTTATTATTAGCGAATAATTCTCTTGTACGTAGAACATATCTTACAATATATACATATAATATATAATAAAAAATTAAGGATATATTAAGATGATATAAGGGGAATATAAATATTTGCAACCCTCTGGTAAGCTAAAGGTTGTGATAGAGAGTTTTATAAGAGTTCACATAAACACTAATTATACAATAATTATAAAAAGAAGTCATCAAGATTATACAATTTCAAGTTCATTTAAATTAACGAGTTTTAAATACAGCTTAAAATGTCTTAAATTACAAAAATCGAATGTATTAATTTTAAGAATCTAACATAAATCTATTGCAATAGATCTAGAATTTTTTGCGCCAATTAATTATAAAATCAAATATCTCCCTCCTACAATTCGATTTATTATTGATTTTTTTTAAATTTTTCTCGTAACACAAACAGTTTTCGTATTCTAAATTTCAAAGGTCCGGCTTGAACTAATTAGTGGAACGTTGAGTGGGTGAGTGCGCGAGTCAGTCAGCGAACCGAAACAGATCTCTCCGGTTGCTAGCGGCGGCGTGACGATTCCGAGAACGGTCGGAGTTTTTTTTTCCGGTATAGTAATTTTTTGTCGAATACCTACTCGCGTGGGAGTCGTAAACGAGAGAAACGTATAATATTTTATACTGCATATTATTGGAGGGCGGTCGCTCCGCAGTATAAAGCACGCGTAGTACGCGCGGTCGGCCGACCGTATAATGTGTTTTGCGCGAACAAAAAAACACGAGGGACACACACACACATAATAATATATTAAAACAATAATGCGGGCTACAGGGGAGAGACGGGAATTTTCGGCGCGAGGGGTTTTCTGACTAAAAAGCCCATAAATCTCTCGCGGGCTCTCCGTTACCGTTTTACCATACACACACACACACACACACACACACACACACGGCCGCGAAAGGTTAAAAAGACGCGCGTCGGCTTGCATGCCACCGCACGTTTTCCTGTACAAATAACACGTGTGGAGTCGGTTTTTCGGAGACGAATATATTATATTGCTTGCACGTTTTTTTTTTCGTCTTTTCCGTGCATTTTAACGTACGGCGTTTAATAATATATTATATTTTATATATACATACTTACCGCGGCGGAGCGCGCGTGTGCACCGGGGGGAAAAGTCGTCGTTTTTGTCGCGGCTGCGAGACCGTTTTGCCTATTATTAATACACCTATATACATACATACGTACGTACGTATAATAATATTATGTATATTATACATACGCGGTCGTTCCGTAGCTCGTGTTGAACCTCTCGATGACCCCGAGGGGGAACGGCGAAACAAAAAAAAAAAAAAGAAGAAAAAAATAACGTATATATAAAAAGGGCGAAAAAAATACGGGCGAAAAAAAAAACCCCCGTAATATATAATATTGTATAAAAACTCGCACCCCAATCCCAGACGAGATTCCGGAAAGAAAATGTGCGCGCGTGTATATTGTAATATGTATAAAAAAAAAAAAACGGTTTTCTATACGGGAGGGGTCGCACTGCACGCGCGCGCTTTTGAAATAAACGCGCACGCGCGCGACGTTACCGACCCCTCGCGATATGACGCGAGTGTTTTTTTTTCACTTCTTTTCTATTTTTTTTTTTTTTGTATGCGTCGCCGTTCACATCCGAAGGGGGAAAACGAGACAGACGGTTTATTATTATTATTATTATTTTTTATACACGAGTTTTTACACCGCGTTTAGGTACGTGCGCGGCACGCGCGCTATAACAAACGACGTTTATTGGCCCCGGCCATTTTTCCAGTGTAACAGTTTTTTTTTTTTAACACTATACTTACGTAAAAAACGAGACTGCTCCCCTCGTTTGTCGCGGCTTAACCCATTTCCCGGGAGACGCCATTTTGTCGGTTTTTTTTCTCGATTTTTATACAGGGGTTCCGGTTTTTTTATACACGCGCTAGATATATACTCGGTAAAAAGAATGAAAAAAACCGATCCCCCCGTACATACGTTGCCGGTGGAGATACTGCCGGTATATTATTGGCAGCTCCGGCCATTTTTGAGAACGTAACAGTATTATATTTTTTTTAACGCTACATTATATCTCAAAGGCACCGCCTTAACCCATTTCCCGGCCGTAAACACACGGGTATTATGGACGCCATTTTGTCAACAGAGATTTTTTTTAGCGGGTTCCAGTTTTTTCATATACACATGGTACCTATAGGTAGTACACCTACTCACAGTAGATAGTAAAAAAGAAAACGATGTCCACGGCGGCCAATGACGAGCACCGAATACACGAAAACGAAAACGATTAGAGTTTTTCCGGAAGTACTTTGTAATATAGTGACGATGAAAAAAAAAATACGATATCCATGGTAACCGTCTCTAAAACCGTCCTCCGGAAGCGTATTTACAGATCCTGTTTGAGTTCAGTCCAAACGGTATAGATAAATATTAAATAGTTAACCCGTCATGATTATTCGTCGACTAGGAGCTAGGTTTTAGGTTCACACTTAAGCCACTTAATTCCTTGGAACAGTATTGGATTTGGTCGTTTGAACCGAAAAGGATACATTAATGTTGCGTAAAACGTTTAAAATCAACCCAGTTACGTTTCAGTACCGAATATAATGCGTACAACTTCTCTAAAATATAATAAATTATTAATATTATGTACAACTGCATGTATTGCTGCCTATAGTTTTTTAAAAGTCGAATCCAGTGCCTACAATATTCTCGAATTCAAAATATGAGTACATCGCCAATGACCCCTAATATTTTGAATGTGTGTTCTTGTTTTTGTATAGGTGAAATTTTGGATATGAATTAATGTTTTGTGTATAAACCCGTGTGCATTTAATGTGACGTAATATACGTATGGCTAATGCAAATTTGCCGTTTCCCGTACATATAGATAGATAGTCTCTTTTGATAGATCGTCTACGATATCACTGTCTCGGTTTTTAGTTTAAATTTTTTATCGTTATTGGATTTTTGTTTAAATTATTGTCTATAGTTTGATTCCTATGCGTGCGCCAAATCTCCCATTTGCATAATTTAAGTGCACTCGGACGTCCCTCCTCGAATTGTTAAATCACCAATTATCTATTTTCGCGAAAACCAACTATAAAATGTTAAGTATACACAAATGGATAAATTGGAGGGAGGACACAGGCGAACGGAGTTTATTTTCCTCTTTTTCATAGATTTTAGCGTACCACTTCATTGAGTTGACCTAGGAACGCGTTCGTCAAAAGAGTCTGTTTTTATTTGTATTATATATAATTTTATCCAAAATTAAAATTCGGTTTTCAATCTGAAAGAAAAAAAGTCAAAATATACCGAAAACCGATGCGTATGACTTATATGTTTACTTACAGATAACCGATTCCTCGTTTTATATTTAATTTTCCTATTTTTCGACCGCTTTTCCCTGCAGCCCCAGAAAAAAGATCTAATAGCGAAGTATTTTTACATTTTCAGTTTTTTTTTTTTTTTTTTATTGCAATATTAATCACTTGATTTACTTTATGTGTGTTGGGAGTGAGAGAGTCGAAGACCCCTCGGATCACTGTGACGTTCAGCTGGTATGGAACCGATGATGATGATTTCTAAACTAAAACCACCGTTCGTCCTCGTAATTTTTTTCCCAAATCCAAGTGCCGCGAATAATATTCGAATATTTCCGTAAATAATTATATTAATTATATTAACAAAAAAAATTGTTAAACGATGAATACATTAAATACTAACCGGGATCTAAAATCAACTGTGTGCAGTTCGTTATGCAATTTTAATATATAGTGCTATATTATGTCATTTTCCACCAGACAGTACTCTGAAAACCTTACCGAAATTACCAATACTTTTTCTGATATTTTTTTACGCAGAACCTCGGAAGATGCAGAATTTCTATCCGGCGGTACTTGACTATTACAGTATTTTTTTTAAATTTTAAAACGGTACGATTTGTACTCTCGGAAAACTGTTCGTTCGGTTATTCAAAATTCTTCCGATCGTTAACAATTCAGTTAAGATATTCGATATGATCTAAGTAACGAATAGCTATGTAATGTTATGTAAAATTTAATGCGTATATAGATAATTAAACTAATATGTAATATTTTATGCATTTTTTTTTTTTTTGTGGAAGAGGTCGAGTGCATTATATCGAATTTTATATATTTTAAGCAATAGCTGAATAATATTACGAGTATTACTAAAACTCATTGGCGTCGTAATAAGAAGTGCCTATAAGCAATTAACGCGATAAGTATATTGTACAAATGTCGATCGTTTTAATATTATTTCGCCCCCCCCCCGGTGGATATTATTATAATGATGTATCGCGAAAACGTATTACATTATAATTATAGATACTTATAATGCTACCTACCTATACATTACGTGCCCGAGACATTAGCATTTTTTTTACAACTCCGTCTCGTATATTGTGTTATACCCAATTGTACAATGATATTAAATACCTTGTTATACGTCATCGTAATTGTTTTAATGTAGTTTTTATTGAATGTCGCGGACTCGTCGTAACGTAATATTAATATATTTCGAGTAACCCCTTATTAATAACTCATTACGCTTTAATTGCCTTGTTAATTTTGTACGCGGGTACCTCTTGGATATGATTATCCGCGACCGATAATCGTTTTATTGTTTAAACGCGTATTTTACGTTTCACGAATAATCGGGGGGAAAAAAACGCGTACAAATGTAAAAACCGAGTGATTTTTATTTTTTGAATATTGTTAGAACGCAATGGCTTGTTTCGGAATTTTTTACGTTTCCACATTCAGCGCGTAATGGGGCATAGAGTGCCTGTGTATTGATGTTTGAATTGAAAATTTACAATCAAGTATTGAACGTAGGCGATTGTACAGGGGAAAAAAAACGATCACGTACAGTTATTACAAACGTTTTATAGACCGTGCTGCACATTTCGTTTCCAATAATTACCACATGCACTTGACCCACTGCGTTCTCCTAACATCCGTAACTTGACGGAAAAGTTAGTAGGGGTGCGTGACCTCGGAACTAATTATTTATTAAACTGATGATGAAGATGAAGAGGAAACGATGTACGGACGTATCTACACTTTGTTGTCCGAAATATCGCGAATATAAATACGGTTATATATTATATCTCGTATAGGCGTTCACGTCCCGAAGTGTTTTCCTTTATTGTGTTCGGGGTGGAAAAAAAAAATCGTTATCTCGTACGAAATGTATCCATAATCCGTACAAAATCTGGTTTCGCGCGAGTGTACGCCGTCGACTTTATTATCTCCGTGAAAAGAACACGGTTTCGCCATAAACGGATGCGACACATGTATATTATATTTCGGACGAAATTCACACGGAATTTTTATTGTTACCTACCAGATACCTACTGCACGGTCACGGGCTTCGGCGACCGCGTACGCATTGTGAACACCGAACCCTTTTATATTGTGTTCGCGTGTGCGCCTCGCCGGGTTAAATTCGAGAGAAAAAAAAAAAAAAAAAAGGTTCGCAGAGCAGGCGATATTGTTATGTTTTCGAAAACCGCACGTATGCGAATCCGACGACGGCGGCACGATCGCCGACGACTGTATAAAACACGGCCGGTACGAGGGGGTGTGGGCAGCGACCCTTGTCAGTTTTTATTAAAATATTAAAAGACCGTGTGTATTATACATGTACGTGTTACGGTTTCTCCGCGTACGACCGCAAAATATAATAATAACCCGCAGACGGCGACGCCGTCGCCATAATAATGATAATAGTAATAATATCGCGGGTCTTTTACTCGTTTTTTTTTTCATTATTCCGGTTGTCCGCCAGAGAAGAGGAGAAGGACAGAAAAAAAAAAAAAATAACAGGTCACACCGAGCGAAAACCGCCGTGCACAATCTCCGGCGCGAACCACCCCAAATACCATTACCGACGGAAAATGCTCTCGCGGACCGAACTAGGCCCCAGTCCCGTTAAAATACGCCACGAGCTGAAGGACCGGACTCGGTGATAGCGTATCGCCGTCAACTCGGGCCGCAGAGCGACTGAAAACAATATTATTGTCGCACGCGGGCCACCCTTGTGACGCGCGCACAGAGCGTTGTGACCAAACGCGCGATTGCACGCCGGGCGCGTCCGCAAACCGGAATATTCGAAAATCCGATTTCGGGCGGGTGCACGACACCGATTATTAATTAATCCGCCCGAAACGCGCCGCGTCGCCGTTCCGTTACTCGCGCGGACCGAAGAAACAGAAAAAAAAAAAACAAAAAACAACCGGCCTCCGTCGTTGGCAGCGTTGAATCATCCGCGTACACGTATCGCGGGGGGGAGGGGGGCCCTGTTTGCCCTCCCCCCTCCTCCTCCGCGGAAAAAATCGCGGCGCGGCGACTAATCGATGTCGGGGGGGGGTTGTTCTTTACCGAATCGCCGCGCCAATAGTCACGTGTGGGTACGAGTGTATTAATGCAGAGGTACACACGTATATATATATATATGTATGTAACACCGACACCCCTCGGTGGAACGCTAAAAATTAATGGCTAAAAAAAAAAAAATCATAATAATAAGGAACACGGTATAACAATGCATAGGTGTAAAAATCGATCGGTGTGTACACACGTGACACGTGCGGCGCGCGTACCACCAACAAATATACGTGAACAACACGCGCGCGCCATCACGAGGACGGCGATCGTGTGTATAATAATAAAAGGAATACGCGAGGCGGGAATGGGAAAAAAAAAATAGAAAAAAGTAATACATTTCACGAAACATTTTATAATCGGTAAACTGAAACGTTTATTTTCACTCTTCGAAACGGATATTATTTTATTTTTTTTTCTTAAATAGTTATATGATAATAATAATAATAATAATAATAATAATAATAATAATAATAAATTTAAACTTTTTCGTCGCACGCAAACGTGCGCGCGGGGTTACAATATTACTTATCAGTATATATATATATATATATAGGTAATATAATATTATAATAATAATAATAATAATAGGTAATAGTCTAAAAAATAAAATTAGAAATCTAGAATAATAATAATAAAAAACAAACAAAATTTAAGGGGGGAAAAAAAAAAAACAAGTTCACGTGCGCGTACATATTTACGGCACATTTATATATATTATATGGGTTTGTTCGGTCAGGGCGAGGTGCACACCGTAATAATAATAATAATAATAATATTACGCGCCGTAGAAAATAAAAATATCAAGACGGAGAGAGAGAGAAAAAAAAAAAAAAAACATTTACGCTGTACAGAGATCAGACATTAGGCCCTCTTTACAAAATAGGTATGTATATATATTTATATATTTATATATGTTTATGTATAATATAATATTTTCTTATAGTTTATAATATACGAACAAAATGTGGTTTTTTATTTTTATTTTCTTTTTTTTCCTCCACTTTTAAATAATACGTATATATATATAGTACGCGTTTCAACGTGCCATACGGGTAAAGAACGGTCGGGTAATCGGGGCGGTGGGGGGGGGGAAATCATTACACGAGCGTCTGCGGAGGAAACGGAGTAGAGTAGAAAGAAAAAAGAAAATAACAAAAACCCCAATAATATACAACGTACTGCCCCGCGAAAATACGGTCGCCGCGGCGGGGCCAACACGGTGCGAATTGTATTTAATTCGGTCGCCGCGTTCGCGGATCGGCACGGTATAATTTCATACGTATTCGTAGAGGCGCGCGATAGGTGGCGCGTAACGGATCCCCGCGGTCGGCTAAACCCGGACAGCAAAAAAAAAAAAAAAAAAAAACAAAACGAAACGAAATGAAACTTACGCGGCACAATCGCGTATCGCTTATTACGCGGCGTGTCGGGGGTGACGAGGGTGAGGAGATTTGACTAGACCGGCCTCCCGGTTCTTTATTATTTTTTTTATTTTTTTTTTTTTTATTTTTATTTTACATTATTTACATTACATATTCATAATATTATACTACGATTCGAGCAGCACCGACGAAACGAAAAATTCAATTACTGATCATTTTTATCAAAATTAAATAGCTAAAACAAAACACAAAAGTCTCCCGCTCGGCAAACCGTTGTTGGATCCCCGTGATAACCTTATTATGATATTTATATATACTTAAATTTTTAAATACATGGCACCGGAGGTAAATCATGGTCCGTCGTGAAAAACAACCGGATCACAAAAAAAAAAAAAAAAACAAACAAATTTTTAAAAATAATGAATAATAATCTAAATAAATCTAAATATATTATAGTATACATACT
>CABPRJ010001429.1:1823824-1846255 GCA_902439185.1 Cinara cedri
GGGGGGGGGGGGGGGGGGTGGTGAAAGTATAATAACCAATCATCCGACTAACAATAAACTATATTTATAATACATTTTTTTTTGTATTTTCAAAACGCTATTTCGGCCGTTCGAAAAATGCACACATTAATTGATGGGCAATCGCGACATGATGGACAATTAGGAAGTACAAGATTTTACTTAAATAATAAATGTGCGGTTTGACAAGCGATAACTTTATATTTATAATGTCGATTGGTACACCTAAATTCAGCATTTTAACAGGTAATCGAGGTTAATTCGTTCGCGTTATACTTAAAAATATAATGTACAGTTTCAGAGACGAACGCAGGATCCGAATTGGGCGAGACGAAAACCATCGCGAAACTCCGCAATCAATGCACCAACGGTGTAGTAAATTGTTACCTATTGAAAATATATGATTTCGCAACTCTCCGAGATTCGGCCGTATTATTAATAATCGCAGAAAGTAAACGCGTTGGAAAATATTGGTTTGGTGTTTTTATTTATTTTTTTTTTTTTCAAATTTAAAATTCTCGCACGCGCACACAGGTAGCGATCTCACGGAAATTATTGCGTTGCGAACAACGAATCGGGAGTGGGGGGGAGAGAAGGGGATTCGAACGTCACGGCCGGATGTTTTTCTCGTACATAAAATATATTTTGCGATGGCGGCGTGTACAGCGTATAAAGACGCCGCGGGTATACGGCGTCGAATTGATTTTTAAGGGACGCGAGAGAAAAAAATAAAACAAAAGAGACATAGGAAATGAGAAAAAAAAAGGGGGCCTTTCAGGGCGCATGACTTTGCCGTTGTGGTGCTACATATATGTGTGCGTGCATGCGTGCGTGCGTGCGTGTGCGTGTGTGTGTCTGTGGCGTGTGTATAGGAGAGGAGAGAGAAGCTATGATTGCCGGTATTGATTGGACCGGGGGGCGCGCAGCAGTGTGAAAGAAGGCCAAGCGAGCGGGTAAAAAATCGTTTTCGCCGCAAGGGTCGAGTTTTTCATTTTTGTTTTCACCGCGGCGACGGCGTCGGCGGCGGGGTTCGGCGCGCGGGCGGAGGAAAAATGGCCGACAGTTCCCTGGACAAAACAAAAAGCCATAAAATAAATGCCTCTCTTCTCTTCGAGCACGGGGCCCCTTTCTAATGAATATAAGAGAGGGACGGGAAGAAAGGGGACGATGATCGGGATGGAAACCTCCGCCGCCGCCGCCGCCACACACAGTGTATACTTTTTTTCCTTTGCTTTTTTTTTTTTTCTCATCCACCGCCGCCACTCACTTCATTGCTATATATATACATCCAACTACTCCTCTTTTTCTTCCTCGGAATTGTGTACGCGCACGCGCGCGTGTGCGTGTGTGTGTGTGTGTGTGGTTTCGAAGAAAATGGTTTTTATTTTGGGGTGAACGAGAAAGAGGGGTACGGGGGAGAGGGAGAGGGAGAGAGAGAGAGAGAGAGAAGAGTGTCAGAAAGAGAGACGAGGGTGTAAGAGCGCGGAGAGACGGAAAAAAATATAAGAAAAGTGAGAGCTTTCTCGCCGAAAATTGAACATTATTTTTACGACTTATTTTTCGGTCGGAAAATTGCAATCTCCACGAACGAAAATTATGTACGGCACTTTTATGCATTATTCGAATCCTCTTTAATTTAAAAACTTCCCGTTTGTTTTGAACGGGCCGAAATCGTATTTCCCGTATCGTTTCAAATAAGTAATGGTACTCTATTGTACTAAGTACTTACCATTATTTTTTTTTTTTATATAGTGACGGCCGTGTGGGGGGGGTTTATATCGCGTCGTCAGACGAGTCGATGATATATTATTGCATATCGTGTTATACTTGAATTTTCCGTTGGCGGTTCTTTATGAAATTGAAACGCCTATCGATGACGTTTTTTTTTTTTCCACTGAGAAAAATACCGACCGGGTTCGATTCGTTTATTCCATGCCCCTGTCCCCCCTCCCCCATGCCCTTATGTGAAACGAAACGATACGGAAACACGGCGCGTCGTACCGACCGTGCACAGTCGGAGCATTCGTCGCGTATTTTATTTAGAAAGTATACGTAAAAACGACGGCCGGTTCCCCATTACTCGCGTGATAGGAGGGGAGGTGGGGTGGGGGTATTGTGTATTGTTGTATTTTATAACGATGCATAATAGCGGTCGGCCGCCGTTAATTTATTAATTTATATTTAATTGTGTTAATTATTATTAGCGAACGCGTGCGTGTATACCGGAGTTTACAATATTATCGCGTTACATAAATAATACCCGCGCCGTTACAGGAACGCCGTGTACCGCTATCATTACGGATTGTACGTACTATTTGACACATTAGTCAGCGAATTGTTAATCTTTCGAAATGGAAAACGATGTGTACCACATAACGCGCCGGTAAGTCGGGTATCGATCGGCCATCTGTTAGTAAAGCGAGACGAGAGAAAAAAAAAAAAAACCCGGCTACGGGCTATAATAATAATAATAATAATAATAATAACAACAATAATAATATTCGTCCGTCGATAAACGAATAATAATAATAATAAAAATTAAACGTTCACGAACCGTGTACACGCTGCGTAATAACACGGTCCACATTACACGGCCGCCCCGGTAAGAAAATTTGAGAACACATATGGAACACCAGTTAGAGGACACGGACGACGGCAGTGGCGGACAATGTATCCAGGTTTTGAGGGGGGATGGGGGGGGAGGGGAGGGGCGATTTTCAAATCCGCCGAGGTTACAGGGGTTTATTCCCTCCAGTGATCGTTTCATCTCCCGCCCGGGGAGGGGTATCGTAAATTCCCAAAAGTTTCCTATATTTCCGTATAAATTCTCAAGTAGTAAATTGTCAATGTACGGCGCGGTCACAATTATTCCGATTCGCCAATCGCCTCCCTCTCCCCCCGGATCTATCCGCCACTGTCGGACGATACGCATTTGTTGTTTCCGTCTTACGAACACGAGGGTCTAGTAAAAAAGCGTGCCTAATATGGGTTTTATAGGGTTTAAAAAAAAAAAAAAAACGCCCATTATGAAATTGACGGAGGGCAAGACGACGCCGTGTTTTTTTTTTTTTTTTTTATCTAACCAAACAAATGTCGGAAAAGTAACTGCGATTCACGGAACGGCGAATTGACGCGTTATATATTGGGAGAAAATGGAAGAAAACGCAACGTCTTGCACTCCGGAACATTGTTCAATTCCGGTTTCATAACAAGTGTTTTTACACCGAAATCGAGCCGAGTTCCGAGTTGTCCGCGTGACCGTGCTTCAAACTGCAGCGCGCGTTTGTACGACGGAAACGGCAAAACGCAGCACTTATAGCGTGGCGTGTCCTCCGATCCTCGTAGAGTTTGGAACGCGATGTTTTTGTTTCGAGATTGTCGGCCGACTTCACGTTCGGGTCATCAGTGGCGAGATTTCCGTATCGGGCGCGATGTTAAAACGGGGGTGGGGGGGGCGCGATTCGGTCTGTTTTATAATAAAGAAAAATGAGAGAAAACGTTTACGAACTTTTCGGCGCGCAGACGGCTAAATTAAGACGAGTATCACACGCAGTGCGTACAGTTTTTTCTCTCTCTCGTTTTTTGAGGGCCGGACGAGCCGCCCCGACAGGCGGCGGATCCGGAAATTGTTCAAAGTGGGAGGGAGAGGGGGGGGCGGCACTTTATGTATATTTTCAGCAAATCGACTATGAATCGTTTACATAAAAACTACTCTAGTCCGTTGACGGCGGGGGGGGGGGAGGGCACGTGCCCCTGCGCCGTCCTCCCCACCCCCTCCCCGGATCCGCCGCTGGTCCCGACGACCAGCACTCGTCGTCCACGGACACGGTCGCGGATCGCGCACGAACTCTCGTGACGCGCCGCGCTTCGCCTCCCGCCCGCTCATTATTAAGCGGCCGGCCGTCGCCCCTTGATACACGCCACGCCGCAAAGGGTGTACGCATAGTGGCGTACACGGCGCGTCAGGCACGACACCGGTAATAACTGTTGTGTGCGATTATTTATAGAGTGTATACCGGATTTTAATCGACGTTCGCGTTATCGTTTTAAAAAGGCAAGCGCGGCGGTACGCGGTTAAAAATAATTTCCAATTACTCCGATAGAAAACCGTTATCGTTTTTCAATTATTAAATTAAAGGGTATTTTTTTTTTTTTTTTTTTATATAGGCACAATTCGACGAACAATCCGTTATCGAACATTCGGCCCGCGCCTATCGTCTTTATCGAGTTACGTGTATACCGTCGAAAATAAACGCGCACGCAGTTAATACGTGTATTCTACCGGCGACTTATCGTACACAACGAACGAACGTGGTGTACGCGGAACCCCCAGGTTTTTACCACCGCGGTTTATCTCTAAACGTTAATCGCGATTAATCGTCCGGAGCTTTTCGATTAAATATTGTTGACGTTGTTGTCGGTTCTTTACTGCGTCGTTTCCAGAGGCCCGCCGAAGGGGAAATTTCGTATAAAAATTTCTAATCTTTGCGCGATTATCATTCGTCCCGGGGCGTTTAATAATAAACGCAATAATCCTCACTCGTTCGGCGAAAATTCGCCAATGAATAATTGTATCAAAATAATATTCGAGGGGGGGGTGGGCGTAGTGGGGGCGAGTAGGTGTATGGTTGCGACGGTTGAAACGCGATTCAACACGCACCGTCCAACGGGAAAAACAAACCAACGGTTTTTGCCCATAATCGTATTCGGAAATACACTACGCTTACTCGTACGAGAACGGTTAACGCGCACACGCGCGCGCGCGCACGATAGGGGGACGAGTTTCGGCGCGGTCGGTAAACCCTTTCGTCGTCGTATTCAATCATCAAATACTCCATTTATATTACAATGCAACACAATAATAATATCGTCGTCAATTTATTTATTCTTCAAAAACGGGCGTTGATCAATGCAATGACAAATAAAAGGGTGACGGGCACCGCGCACAGTCATCGTATTGCCCGAACGTGGCACCGCCGCGCAAACGGGATAGGGGCTAGGGCCGGGAGCGACGGAGGGCAGAGGGGATACGTTTTCGTACGCAACAACGTTGCGTCCTCGTTACAATGGATACGCGGTCGATTTAAAAAAATATTTTTCCCATTTAAACATACATACATATGTACACACACACGTACTTAACCATTTTTTATTTCGTCGTTGACTTTTTAACCCGGTCGCCCGAAAATCGTATTTTTTTATTCTTTTTAAAACCGTTAATTTTGCCTACGGTTAATTGGTCGATAAACGCGAGAGCGCCTCATCGTAATTCGACCGGTTTTCGAAGTCCCGACGGGGCAAACTTACAACCCCCGCGCGGGCCCAGCATTTATCAACGTCGCGAACACGACGCGGCGACGTGCCCGGAAAAACGTTCGGCGGGAGAGGACGTTCGCGGCGAACCGTGTAATTATCACGGTTCGCGAATAAATCGTACAAAAAACTCTCGTTGTACCGCAGAGCGAGAACTTGAAAGCGGCCGGATCCGAAAAAACCGGCGCGTTTTCATAGCTTTTTCGCAAAAAAAAAAAAATACGCGCGGCGTTGGGGAATACCCTTAACCCACGACGCCCCCGACCCCTGCGCACACCACCGAGGACGGGCCGGTAAAAAATCGGTCCCGCCGAATATAGAACAACAAGTGTACCTGCACATGCGGAATAATATTACGAAAACCGTTGTTTACTTACAGATTTTCACGGGACAACACACTCGGGTCGCGACGTTTCCGCGGACTGCTGGCGCGTCTCGGGGCGAAATCGCGTACACAAAATATCGCGGGGATATTTTTTTTTATTTTTTATCCGGACAGGCCGCGGCGCCGGACAGACATTACCGGGGGAAAACGTAATGCGCGGGCTGTCGGCGGACACACTGCTCGCGAACGGAAAAACGACAACCGCGGCGGGGCGCGAATTTATTAACGCCGGAATTTCACGCGGAAAACCACGGCGACGGGATTTTCGCGGCCAATGTAACGGCGGCACACGTGCGCGATTCAGGCTGCTACCGGTATGACGACAGCAATAACTATTCGCTGCTGTACGGGAAACGCATGAAGGGAAAAAAAAAAATAAAAAACAACGATAAAATAAAATAAAAACAACGGAATACCGACGCGGACGCGTAGGCACGGGGAAAAAAAAAACGATATGCGCGGCACACCGGCGGTACGGCCGAACACGGACAGCGGTAATGAAACGCGGTGTACGCGGACGCGGAGGATGACGGATATTGCGGGCAGGTTCATCTGCTGCGGTGCCCGTCGGCTCGGGCTAACCTACCCCAACCGCCGCGATTGCCCCCCCCACCACCCACCGGGCCGAGCTACCGCGACGACGGCGGCGGTACACGACGCACGGTACACGCCCACCGGACCGACGCCGCGTGCCCGCGTGCGTGCGCTCGCCGCCCGGTCGCGTGCGTGTGCGTAGCTTTTTTTTTTTCCGTCACTCCCGCCCGCCCACCGGGCCGCACACACGCGCGCGCCGTACGCTTCTACTATTTTTTTTTTTTTTTATACCTCCGCGGCGCGCGAAAGGATTGGGCCGGCCCACCAGTAATATAATTGGGTGTGCGTTTTTTGTCGCTCTCTGTCAATAGAAACACGCGGCGGCCGTGCGGCGCGACGGCGACGCGCGATAAACCGAACGAGCGCGCGTGTGACGACCGCGCGCCGCGTCTGTGTATTCGCTCTGTATACATTATCACACATAGGTGTGCGCATAGCATACAGTCGTACGCGCGACCGAAAGCACGGGCCGTAATGCACGTTCGTTACTTTTTATTTTTAGAGGAACGACTTCCGAAACGAGACGAATCGAATGCCGTCTTTAAAAATACACGATTTACGACGGCGGCGCAGCGTGCGGCGTATAGGTACGCGGCGCGTGCATACGCGTCGGTCCCGTGCCGCGCGCTCGAGTCGCACGCGACCCAAAACGTTCGGACGGAAACGTTACGCGTTCGGTCCCGGCACACGACGAGGCCACAAATCCGATGATTGTGTTCGGACCGGTGCTGTAGACTGTTAATTGATTTTAAAATCGGAATCGGTCGTAAAATGGTGAAATTTCGGTCGCGACATTTCTCGACCGTCCCGGATAGACGACGTACCGGTGACTTTTCGTCATTCCCTCCAGTGCACGCATAGTTATTACCCCTCCTTATTTGATCATTAGCGCGTGTTTATTATTTTTCACGGTACCGAACGATCAACGTCGTCAAACAATATTAATTTACGTGGTTTTGAATGTACCATTTCGTTTGGTTTAAATTTTGTTTTATTCACAGTCCCGCGAGTACACAATTTTGTTTTGAGTGTTTCGATAGTTTGTTTGGAGGGGGAGCTGGGTGTAAGTCATAAGCTAGTTAAAGGGCGAGTTTTAAACGAACGCTTCCGTTGCCCAAATGTTCCTTGTACAATATAAGCAGTCGTGCGACTATGCGAAATTCAAATTCTAACGGTACCAAAAGGGGTGGCGAAATTTCTATGAGAAAAATTGTAAAATACCGTTGATAACCTACAGCTTTGTGTTGGGAAAAAAAAATATCCATTAAATAGAATACAATTATGAAAGGCACTCGTGAAATTCTACGCGGACAACCGGGTCACCGGTAGGTAAAATATTGTATTTAGTATCTAAAGTTGTATAATTTAATAATTCCGGGGATGAGGAGTTACGGTCCATAATATATAAGCGCGAAATTGAACGATGTCGTATCGCAAGGCATCTACCGCGAATTCTTTCCTCCCCCCCCCCTTTCCCCATTAATGTATTACCGTTTCGTGTTTAGATTTTGTACATCGAACCGATTCAATGAGCGATACAAAGGTCGAATGCGATAAGTTATTTTTTGCGACCTCGCTCCCCACCTCCTACGCGCAATTATCTCCCGCGTTCGCCACTGAACGTGAAATGCGTACTTTTTCGCGGGTCCCCCCCCCCCGTTCAGCGCATAACCAACGCTGCACAACGAGTACAGACAGCCAACTACAGAGCCTTTGGGTCCTTTCGCGCACCGAGAGCGGTCAATGAGCGGACAACAGTAATCCTCCTTTCGGCACGCTGTGCATAATTATTTTATTATTTCGCGCACGAAATCCGCGGACGAACGGTGCGAACGGCGCGATTCGTTCGATCCGGTCCTGGACGCACGTTTATAATGTTATGTGAACCGGATTAGTCGGCTTGTCGTGACGTTGTAATTATATTATAATAAACACGTTCAGAATATAAAATTGTTGTTCAACGTTACGAAACGACAGTTTTCTACCTGTTTTTCAATTGTATATTTGGCCGGAAACCCTATAACCGCTGTAACAATAACGAACAATCAAAAAAAAAAATAAAAATAGAACTGTTTCGGTATCTATTGTTGTTTCCGTTAAATTTGCAAAACACAAATCAATAAATACTAACGATTAATAATTAATTTAAAATAAAATCCGCGGTCATTAATAATAATATTCTATTAATATCCGAATCAATTCGAACGGCCAGAATTTCCAAATTGTAATTATTCATAATGATGTTATAGTGATCAATTTAGGCGAAATCGCGTGAAAAATAAAATGCTTGAAGACCGAATTTTATTTTTAGTATTATAATTTATATACAATTTTATAGGCACGAGTTTTAAGGAATATTCAACAATTTGTTCTCGTAATATGCTCCTACTCATATTATGCTGAGACGTTCATATTACATGGCCGTATAAATCACGCAAGCTAATCCAGCTCGCCAGCTCTTCCTCATTTTTGATGTTTTGTATGTGTAATGGTGTTGGCGAGGGGGTGTTTGTAAATTAATCTAAAGCCGTTGGCATACACATTATGTGGTTTCTCGTAAAACTCCGTTAAAGGATGAAAAGTAACATCAAAAATCAATAATATGTATAGTGACTATACAAACAGTTCGTGGCTAGTCGTACTAATTCGTACGAATTAAGTACCTATTAAATAATTGTAAAATAATTATTTATATGAGGAGAAACGTTTCTCTTATCCCCTCCAGGTTTTCCGCAAACGCCTCTGAAACTATTACCAAACAAATTATGAAGCTTGTCGTACGAATTCGTACTAAATACCTAATTTGCGAAAATAAAATCAAAAAGTTTATGGGGAGGGGGAGGACGCTGGAGAAACGCATGTGTATAAATCATATATTATAAAAAATTGCCAAGATATATCAATATTATATTAATAATATTAGTTGAATAAAATGGAAAATAACAATACATTTATGTCCTACATAGATATGGATATTAGGGTGGTCCTTATGTTTCATTTGTGATTTTTTTCAGATTACCCTCCTCAAAAAGGTTCGATTACTAAATAAAACCATAAAAAAAAATGTTCAAGCCAGTTAATTGATTTTAATCCGTGCCACAAAAGCCCTAAAGTTACAATAATAGAAAATGTATCAATATTATTAATTTTTTAAATACTCTTAAACATAACTCTAGAAAAAAAAATGTTACGAAAAATTGGTTAACACGCAAATGACAGAATACTAAATTCACAATAATTTGTTTGTAAATATTTTATTTTTTTAAATATTTTAACGATAAGTTTAAAAAAAAAAGAATTATCTGGTATATATTTCAGGCAACTTAAAATACAAATATTTAACTTATAATTATTATTATTTATTACAATTTACAATTTATATTAAATAATAACATGATGATTTTTTTATCCATAGCATACTTTAAATATAAATGATACAACCAAATTTATGACAGTGTTTTTTTTTATCCAATGGATATATATGTATACTTTAGGTACATATGTAAAACGAATTAATAAACTATTAAAAAAAAAAAAAAAAAACAAAGCCTTGGCGTTGTTATATATTAGCTGCATATACTATAAACTACGGGTTTTAATGTTAAAAAAAAAGTGCTGATACCGGAGACGGGTGGTGCCACTGTTGTGGGTGGAAAGTTGAATAAATTGAATTATTTAATTATATTAAAATATTAAATATATTTATAAGCAACGATAAACCATTTTTTTTCAGAGGCCGTTTAGCCCGTTTAGGCCCATTGATGTATTACACACTTCTTTCCATCCTTCTCTATCCAATGTTACCTCTCTATAGTTTTCCACTCCTAGTATTGTTAGATCTTTTGCGATCTTATCACACCATCGTTGTTTAGGCCTGCCTAAGGGCCTCTTTCCTTTCCTCTTTTTTTTTGGAACAAATAACAATATTTCTGGTAGAAAACATAAAGCGCACAAATTTAAAATAATGAAATCGTAACGTCGGGTGTCGTATATTTGTCGTATATTATTTTGAAAAAGTAAGCGAAATTAGCCACAAAAATCGAAAATTAGTAATAGGAGAGTAGAAGTTCAGAAGGCGGGTGTAGAGTCATCCGACTGCCTCTTTTACCACCCAACAACCGTTTATCACAATGCCCCCCATGACAATCCGCCGCCACGCAGCTTTCCGCTATCCGACTGTTTCTGCGATCATTGTTCTTCAGTTTTCGTGCCTAAAATCGTCAGAATATAATTTTTTGCTGTTTTAATTATTATGATTTTAGATTCTGAGTGGAACGAAAAAGCTTATGGTTTTACAAAGATGTTTATTTATTTTATATTTTTTTGTGGCTAATTTTTTTACCGGGAATCATGCTCCGATTTACAAGTGTAACACTTTTCCCAAAAGGAAATGAGACTGGAGAGGTACTTTAGAGAGATCATTTGTTTATTTTTTTATTTTATTACGGGAAAAACATAGGAAAAACGGGGAAAATAGGTACAAATAGGTTATTTTACCATAATATGGCCTACATAATGTTGACAAAGCAAATCTGTCAACTTAATTCCGCTCAGAATCGTTTTTTCGTTAGCAATAGTTTATCGTTGCTTACAGATATACATTAAATGTCCTCACTACTACCTTCCTTATTTCACACCTACAACAGTAGTCCACCCACGTGTGAAGGTGCTCGGTTTTTTTTAATATTAAGTGGTAGTGGTGCACTAAACTAGCACAAATAATGTTCAGACATCTTCGATTTATAATAAAGTAAAAACTAAATTATTAAAATGGTTAATACTTATAAATAAATAAACAATTTATAAATAAAAATAATATAAATAAATGAATAAATGCTTTGATTTATTTTGTATTATTATTATTTTTGTATTGGATTTTTCTATTAGTGAAAAGTTAAGTTAGATCAAGTTTTGCTTTTTCCAATTTTTTTTCATTTATAAACCTAGTTGATAAATTGAGCCACAATTTAGATTTGATGATTTTGGGATGGAGAAATTACATAAATTAAACCTATTAAGGGTTTACCTGGTCGAAATTGCATACCGGTGTGATCCTTAGCAAATAAAATATGTACATACCTGTCTACATTAAAATGTGAGTGGCGGGTTGATAATTTATACTACACGCATCTTGTCATTAATTAATTTATAACCATTTCGATAACTAAATCTGGTCCCAAGGGTTTCATTTCAGTCAATTTCGTATTGTTAGGTTATAATA
The DNA here is from genome assembly GCA_902439185.1 of Cinara cedri. Classification (NCBI taxonomy): domain Eukaryota; kingdom Metazoa; phylum Arthropoda; class Insecta; order Hemiptera; family Aphididae; genus Cinara; species Cinara cedri. The sequence goes on from CABPRJ010001429.1 coordinate 1,835,356, forward strand.
CTGTAATAGTATTACAAGTATATTACGTTTTGAAAATCCATACACCAATATTATTTCGAAAACAGACTTATACAATTTAGAGTGAAAATAAACAGAACAAAATTACAGAAGACATAATTATAGGGGGGAAAAAAAAAAAAACGCAATCCATTTAAGTTCTTATTCTCTGTGTCCATTGCATACACGGTGACGTATATAAACAACTGTACTTGAACCTTAAATAAAAATAAAATAAAAAAATAAATTTTCAGTAATTTTCGTAAAACGATACAATAATTTATGACGTATTACTAGTGTTTATTTTCGCCATCTATACAGTTGTTTTAAATAATTTTATTACGAGTTCGTTTGTTTATTGCGACATTATATCGAGTTTGACTGGTTCAATTCAAACGGAACGCGAATACCAAATTGTAGAAGTACGTGTATACGTATTGTTCATTCTATTCTATAGTATTATTGGTGTACCAGGACTAGGTATAAAATGTAACGTTTTATAAGATTGTTTTTGTTTCCGACGGATCAGTAGAATGTTTACGAGATAGTATGCCAAAATTCTTTGGAACGATTGGGACAATATTTTGCGGCACTTTGCAGGTTTCCCAATGTATTATATACGTTAAAAGCCCAATTAAACCACCATTGTTGGCTGTTGGCTATGGATATTTTTGGTAAAACATCATACCTATTATATTATTGTTTTATTTCACAGTAATACAATTTATTAAATCAAATCCCATGTATATTGGCCGCAACATTTTAAATTATTATATTTATTTTCTCTATAAAATCAAAAATTGTTTGGCATTGTGTATATTATTTTTAATTTTAATTTTTCACATTTTCCGCTAACGTTCGCGTACTGCGTGCATTAGCCAGTCGTATACCTACTATCCCGACAACAATGGTTCCCAATATTATTATATCCGCAAGTCGTATACTATACTGTTAGGTAACAGTAATGCATTTCTATTATAATTTATAATTAACAATTAAAAATTAAAAACATTTAAATATTTTACGTGTTATTTTTTGTACGCTAAAAATAAAATCATTATCGATTATACAATAAAATGCACACTGACAAAATATTATTTAATTAAGTCCGAATATGAGAAACATCGTATATGGTATTGTATATTATTATATTAATCGTTGTTCAACGTTAAAAATAGTTTTGCTTCGTTGACTTCGTGTGATAATATCCATTTGCATAAGTCAAGCGAATATTACGTCGCCACCGTGCTGAAAAAAGTGACTAAATGATTGAAAAAATGTAAATTTAAATTGTATTCAATTTTGATTTTAATCAAGGATTACGTGTTAAATGGTTTCTAAACTATTTACGACATTCGTTTGTTCGTATATAAACATATTTGTTTTTATACCAGGTCGCTATTTACACTGTTCACACCATTATAATACAACTATACATAATAGTTTGTAAAAATATTTTAATTTATTTCTAAATTTTCTTTACTATAGTAGTTACAATAATTGACACTTTATATATTATTATAATTTATTTACGTTATTTAATTATAAATTGTAGACACTATAAATATTTTTATTTTTTTTTTATATTTTTAACGTATCTAACAATAATTCCTTGAATTTTATAAACGTGTAAAATACTAATGAAAAATGTTCACGTTAGTCAAATATTAATTTTTTTTTTTTAAACGTAATAAAAGTTATACGTAGGCATATTTTATAGGAATTTCATGAATAGTATAATTAATTTAATTTAAACATTTAATATAATAATGAGAAAAAAAACGTTATTATAGGTAAGTATCTAACCGAAATAACCGGTTATAGTGGATTATAAAAAAAATAACACGCTAAAGATAAACTCTTAAACAAGAAACTACAAAAGTGTCTCGAGATTCATTAAGAAGGGACATATATTATACATGTCTATTTCCATATTTACCATTTCCGTTTAAATAAACAGCCAACGAACAGAATGAATCTGGCAGTATTTTGGTGTGTATATGTAGCGCGTTGAGATCGTTAATAGCAGGATACAATTTCAAAATATTATAGTATAGATAAAATAATTTAACGCAATTTAAAAAAAGAAATCTTGTAATTTGTTCACGTGTATTGCGATGTCATTTCCCCCCCCTCCCCGTTCGACTAACTCTGTGTGTATACTAAAACCTGTAAGGGCCGGGCTTTTTCACACCAATAAAATACAGGACTGTGCTTTTATACAAGCACAAAAAAAACCACGGGCCGGACCGGGGGCCAAGAATTGTCGGCCCGTGCAGGCCTTTGGTATATATCACTAAGGTCTTAGGTGTACTATAAATGCAATTTAAACGGCGCATAAAACACATAATGTTAGTTTTAAGAATCGATAAAATACCACAATAATGCATAATAGTTTTCTAAAGTAAATAGACCGACTACACGTCTATACAGCAGACGTATACTATATAATATGGCAGAAATTTGTTAATAGGTTTGTTTTTGATAGTTTTATAAGTATCTTTCCGACAAAGGTATTTTGAATTTCCATACTGTAATTAAGTGGACGTGTTATCCGCACGCGCTGTCTCCGTCTTAAAATTGTACGTCATACTAAATTTTGAGTTCAGCAGGGACAACTTTGCGCCGTTGGTTTTAATATTAGAGTGAATTGACTTGGAATCAAACTTAAAGATCAGTACATTGTTTATTCGAACCCGTCGTTATTTTTAAACAGTTTTTAACGATATTTTACATAGGTACTCCTAAATCTCTTGAAAAATCAAAATATTTCCATAAAAAACCGACAGAGACATGAGGGCATCACGAATTGTCGTCGTGTAATTTAAGTAATTTGATACGAAAACTTAAAATAGATAAATGTAATATCTATCAATATAGATAATTTATGGGTATAGTAAAAATAGTATAAATAGACAATAAATAATTGTTATTATTGATATTTTACAATATACATATAGATTAGGTATAATAACAAAAGATGTTTTTAAAAACAAATTAAAATTATACCTAAATAATATGTAAAAATATCTATAAGTTCGATAATATTGTTAATACGAATCAAAAGAAACAGAAACAGATGGGCCAGGAAAAATATTAATACGTCTAATCAATATTATAAATTTAATATAATATAAAAATACGAATCCAATAATTTTAATTATAACTTTTATTTGATTAAACAATTTGAAAATAATATTCTTGTTTATCGAATTTTCAACAAACAGATATTATATAAAATTAATTAGGTGTGTCGTAAATAATATTTCAAATCCAAAAGTGATCGTAATAACATCGGTTTAGCCTATTTTTATACAGCAGAGGTACTATTCACAAACTCACAATGCAATTTTCTCGCGTATCATAATGAATAATACAATTTTTTTTTTTAGACGTGTCTGTCATTTTACGAATAATTTACTATAAATGCAACCGCTAAATTATACCTATAAACTATCTATTATACCAACAAATATGATTTAATAATTCTTCGCGGGGGCGGAGGAAATAGAGCGAATTCAATTATTTTCCTCGAATGTTCAGCCTATTCGGGTGTTCTAGCGTTTGCTAGTTTTAGAAATCTCTTGGGACATTTTTTGATAATTTTCTGGATTTGGTCAAACATAGCACACGCTCTTTTTATCATATTGCTTTATCATTACTTTCACGTATACAATAACAATCTGAAGTTACGCGTTCCAACGTGCGCCAGGACACAAATCACTGATACCGTGTATTTTTAGTTGACTCGTTTCATATACACGTCAGATGTTATGCGTCTAGACGTTGTAAGCAGAGTCATTCCTTCTCGAGCAGTGTTGTGCGTCAGACACAAACAAACAGTATTATAATGAAATTTGTTTGCGGTCGTTGAAGATGAATTATCAATATGCAATCAATACCATTCAATTCCACACAGACATTTTTGACAGTGCTAATCCTAAACATATAAAAATAACATCTATAAAGATAAACATTGTGGAAAGATGTGTCCAAAAAAATCTGGTAAGTATACATATATAAGATGATGCCATTGACTTATTCTTTAAGAATATGGCGAAAAAAGTTAGGCAATTACCAAAATAGGTATACATGAAGCCAAAAAAGACATTTTTGAATTTAGTATTGGAGTTTGAAGAAAAATATTCCGGATCAATGGAGTCAGAGACTTCAACATATCCTTCACTGAGTCCTTAGTGCTTCATTTAGAATAAGCAGATCAAAATACATTTACTCCGTACAACATACCCAAAAATTTACAGTGAACATAAATCACAATAATATTGTTCTGTATAATTACACATACTAAATTATATTTTTACTTTAATTGTATAAAAAAATAAACGCTATTCCTTTTTTAAGTTTAAATACATTTGGACATTACTTTTTAGATTCTGAGCGAAGTGAGAAATGTATTAGTTTTACAATGATGTTTATTTTTTTTCTGTGTACAACTTTTATACCAGCAATTTTGTTCCAATTTTCAATTATAGCACTTTTTCTGAAAGTGGTCTGACTGGGGTAGTACTTTAGAGAGGTTTTTTTTTATTTTCCCAGCTGTTTTCATAATAAATGGGAACAACAAGGAAAAAAATGTAGGAAAAACAGAAAAATAGATACTATATCAAACAAATATTATTAAAGAAAATATATTATGCATACATATGCATAATATAATAATAATAATAATAATTACATAATTATTTTACCACAATATGACATATATATTGTTGACAAAATAATACTATTAACAGAACTTTGCTCAGAATCGTTTTTCATTAGCAATAATTAATTGTTGCGTACAGATATATACTAAATTTCCCCTCTACTTTTCAAACTTCTCACCTATAACAGTGGCCCATCCATCATGACACGTATGGATGGGTTGATGGATAGATAGATACGTTGAAGACTCTAATGCTACTGATAGGAAATAAATTGTATTTCTGTTATAAATTAATTAACGTTAAAGTTATAACTTATAATATAATACCTATGCAATAATATTGTAAATGGACCAAGCCAATCGCGAGCGGAACTATGTTTAATTTTTTCTTTTTTTCTGTGAACAACTTTTCTACCAAAAATTTTATTTCGATTTCCAAAGCGTGGCACTTTTTCTGAAAGGAAATTTGATTGGAGTAAAGTACTAACTTTAAGAAGATCATTTTTTGATTTTTTCAAAGGTTTTCATAATAAATGGGAAAAAAATGTAGGAAAACGAGAAAATTTACGAAATGTATTATTTTAAAATCGTAAATATTACGGCCTTTCAAAAAATGTATAATCGAACTCCGGTCAGATTCTTTTTTTATTAGCAAAAATTAATCGTTGCGTACATTTATATACATTAAATTCCCCTCTATATCCTACTTTCTCAACTTCTTACCTACAACAGTGGCCCACCCATCGTGCACAAAGTATGTCCGTTTGTTTTTTTTTTAATTCCTTTTTTACCAAATTAATAATATTCCCGATATGGTGCGAATATCAAACACATGCTGTTTTGAAGAAAACAATTCAATATCTAATAATTTAAAAATAATTACACTTGCATCTAGCGAGAACAAATATAACAGGGTACCAGTATATGTCTACCAATTTAATAATATACAACAAACTGCTGTCTAATATTTAGGGCTATTTTTGGAAAACGCGCGTAAAACTTCTATAGCAGACGAGAGCCGTGATTCGTTGTTACGCTGCAGTGTTTCCCAACCTACAGGTGGGCATTTTTAGATTGTTTAGGTCGAAGGGGGACGTGAGAGTCATATTCTCATCCATAAAATGTAATAATTAATACAAATTAATACAACTATGACGTTTTAATTCACGAGCCGTTTTACAAACAAATTCATATATTCAAAATTATTCGAATAATTTTAGGCGGCAATTTTTAGAGGAAAGAGAGAAAGGTTAGAATAAGGACAATAAAGAAAATGTTATGTGTGTGTCCATTTAAATGAGAAAAGGGTTGCTGTTATAACACTATTAAACACGGTTATTATTTTACGTTACGGTGTTGAGAGTAGGAGTAGGAGTGCTCTTACTCTTAAAACTGTGGCATATTTGAACACCTGTATAGAGTATTCAAAAACGATCGGTGAAGTATAGGTAATAATACTGTTGGATATGTTTAAACGTTTTTTTATATACAATAAAATAAATAAGAACACTCAAATAACATAGATGAGCTACTACCACCGGCAATCCTTTTACGTTATTGCACTGCATTATACATCGAGGATTGTAGTTGTAAATTCCGTCATCGTTCCCCTCTCTTCGTATACGCGCGTACACATTCAAATGCAAAACAAATCTTTATCTCGCGTATCCGACCGAAAACGAACAGGGGTGTTTATTTTATTTATGTATACACTAGGATTTTTTTTGTGACCGTATATTTCCTATGTAATAATAAAATATAATACAACTAAAACGCTTTTGACAGGTTTTCGCTTGTACGTAATAAAATCATAATATAAATGGGTATGCCATGTATATATAGTACCATACATAAACGATTATTGGGGGGAAAAAAAAAAAAAAAAATGAAAAACCTAGTAAAAAAAAATATTCCGAGCACGTAAAAAAAAAAATAATAAATATAGCAATAGTCCCCCTCGTGACCTTGTATCCCGTATTCCTATTGGTTGAACGCGCGTTTTATTATTATATAGAAGGGTTGTTTTTTTCTTTAGCTGCAGTCTGCATAATGAACTCGAACGCCCGACAAAAAAAAAAAAAACCATCCACCAATCGTGACGTTCACCTAGTACACTCCCATCGTCGTCAAAAGGGTTCAAAAAAAAAAGTGGAAAAAAAAACAACTAACATTACGTCACCGTCATAAAATATACTCGAGAACGACAACCGGGTGTACCTGGACTATATTTACATGTATGGAGAAATCGTTTTTGAAACGCATGTATAGTGTATAACATTTACGTAATTATTCGGCTATTAGAATCGTATTTACCGCAGTATTTCGTTGACACGCACACGTAATTTATTTTTATACAGAGTGATTCGTTTATCATACGGCAAATTCGATTTTGTTTTTTTTCCAAAACACAATATTATCGAATAACGACGATATATTTCTATATTTCTCATATGAGTTTTCAAAATATCACCGTCATTCCGTGTAATATAATATTAACATATCAAAAACAATAGTAATTATTATGCATACGTATACACCAATCAACCCGTACATAATATTATGTATTTAAGAGGACTTTATAGCCGCATCTACTGTCCGAATCCGACTGCCGGGTAGCATGGAAAAACAATGCTTACGCAGAATATGTAAGATCAGCTTGATTTCGATTTTAGAGTAAAAGTATCCATTATGGAATTTATAGAGAACATTATTCTGGAGGGAATGTCATTGGGTTTCTTGTAGTATTTTAAATATGCGGCTCGATATAATAGATACAAAAACCTTTTGTTTTTTGTATTTTTAAATAACTGCAACTTGTTTAATAGTACATAATTAAAAAACCATCTATGATTTCCAAAATATTGTTCTCTGTAAATTTCATAATGAGTAATCACGATTGAATTCAAAAATTATAACACCGATGTACGGAATGTATAGCGAAAATAAATTTACTTAAAATCTTCGAACAGTCGCTGATCTGAGATGAAAATATACCCGCATCTACTGTAACATACAAAAAGAATGCTTACGCAGAATAAGTAAAACTAGCGTATTTAAAGTAAAAGTACTTATTATGAAATGTATAGAGAACAATATTTTGGAGGAAATTTCATAGGTATTTTTTGAATTATGAACTATTAAAAAAGTTACAATTATTTAAAAAAAGAAAAAAAAAAGGATTTTGTATCTATTATATCGGGCTGTATATTTTGAAGAATACAAATAAAACCCTATGACATTCCCTTCAAAATACTGTTGAAATCAAGCTAATTTTACTTATTTTTACGTAAGCAATTGTTTTTGCATGTTACCAGGTAGTTGGACCAAGACAGTAGATGCGGGTATAACGTCCTCGGATTTTACAGATTTCAAAATTTTATATTCCAGATTTGTACCGTCCAAGTTTTTACATTCCAGGTTTTTCCGTGGAAATTTTTTATGTGGATATCGGAATCTGACCATTATCAAGTCGAATTTGAATTTCAACAAAATTTTAGAAACACGATAATTATCAATTATTACGTCGTCGATTGCAAGCTAATATCCAGATTTCTGGTCGGTTACCTATTTACAGCTTACCTTATAGTGTCCGGGTTTGGTATTCGAATTCGAAAATGGTTGTTGAACTAGAACTCGTCTATATTTCAACCATTGGTGGCACAGCGTGAAGTTTTTCGCTATTCATCTTCAGTTTCGGTAAAATTATGTAAAAAAACCACCAGATCCCAGGAGCTATACCCATTAATGTTAGGTACATACACAGTGTGTATGTAGTTTTCTATTTTTGTAAATTTAGAGCTGTTGTGGCACGGGTTAATATTAATGAATTTGTCTGAAACTTTTTTTGTAGCGTTTTTTTTAGTAATCGAACCTTTTTAGAGGGGGTAACCTGAAAAAAATCACAAGCGAAAAATAAGAACCACCCTATTACATATTACACACTATACATTTTCCTGTACCGCTGGCGTAAATTGGTGTCAATTTCTAACGGTGCAGTGAAATATTTAATTTTACGATCAATAAAATACTCCATTTTTCTGGATAAATCTTAGAACTTTAAATGATTGATAAACAATTAGTTTTTATCTATAACAATCTTTTTTTTCTCACGAAAATCAAAAATGAATATTGCCTTATTTGAACACTGAACAGTAAAACTTTATAAATTATTAAATATTATAAAAGTATTCAATATAATATGTGAGGTGAGTGGACAAATAATGCCAATGGATCTAAATCACGTGATATTGCTAGATGTACCTACTCCATTATATGTGCCATACTATCTGTTACATATCAAATAATATGGTTATGGTACTAATCGTATCACAAGGTTATATCATAACAAAATTTACAATGTTTTTACTAACTTAAAAAATGTCAAATAAATTTACTTTCGAATTTTCTGGTGGTGCAAAAATATAAGTTTGCACAGTCTAATTTACGCCACTGTCCTGTAATTTACCTTTTTTGTTAACATATCTCGTGAGTTACATAATCGGGACTTCAGGAATTGCTTAGTTATTTGGCTTGACATTAAATCTAGTAATGTGGTATAGACATTAATCTCTGAAATTTAAAAGAAAGATGCTTTTAAAAAAAAAAATTAAATGCATTTTAGCCGATTATGAAGTGTTTCAAGTACTTTTTTGTTGATTTTTTTAAAACTTTTTAAAACATTTCGTTTTCCTTAAGCAAAACATAATACACATTTTTTATATTTCTAACTAAATCTAGGTTCTGGTTACATAACCATATTTTCATTTTATTAGTTAGGCTATTATGGAATATTCAGTATATTTTTCATTTTTTTTTAATTTTATCAGTATACAATTTATCACAGAACCATTGGGAATTATTTTATTATATAGACGATTTAAAATTGAGAAAACAGTATAATATTATTATTGCAATATCGTAATAATTCTTAATAGTGAAGCGGTTCGAAATAGAAACGAGTTCTTAATAGCTTATCTCAAACTGTCCGCGTGATTATATTTTATAAATAATTGCAAACTAGGTAATAAAAGTGTAATAAAAGTGTAATTAATTAATTAATTAATAAATCAATTATTGTTCTTGGCGGTGGGTGAGTAAAAAGATGATATACTTTGACCGTGTCACTGTTGTAGGTAGGAACTGGGAAGTTGGGCAGATAGGATATATTATAGGTAAATTCAATATTTATATTTGTACGCAAATGATAAATCGAAACGATTTTGAGCGAAGTTCGGTTAAACGTGTTTCAGTAAACATAAATTGAAAATTTTATTAATTCGTAAAAACAGAAAATAAATTACAATTGCCCGTGGTTTTTCGTGTTAAATTATTGAGAATAGTACGCGATTTATACGATTTCTAATAAAAATTTAACTTTAAACGCTTTTGAAAAAAAATATGATTTTGAATGAACGCAATGCTCAATTTTTTTTTTCACAACTGAGTGAAGTACAACTTTTGTTAATTATTGTATTGTTGTATAAGACTTCGAAGTGATAACAGGAAATCGCGAAACAGTTTTTGTTATTGAGTTAGTATTAAGCATAGCGTCTAGGTAGCATCATCACTTATAAGAAGTAGGTGAACAAATTATTATAAATATATGAAATGCAAACGAAAGATGATCTGCAGTGTCAACGAGAAACGGCGTAATTTACGTGTGACCGTTTTGGGTCGGAAATAAAAATTTATATTTTGTAGGTGGGGAGTTGGGAAGGTAGCTTACAGACGGGAATTTCATGTATATCTGTAAACAACGATAAATCATCGCTAACGAAAAAACGATTATGAGCAGAGTTCAGTTGATAATGTTGTTTTGTTAACAATGCAGTATATGGTATCAGTGGCGTGCTGAACATTTTTCGTATTTGAGGCAAAATAAAAAAATTTAGACCCACCCAATTAAAACATGGATTTTTACATAAACTACACATAATTGCAGAACAAACTTTATTTAGCTATATTAACTACATAATATAGGACCTATATATAGGAGGCTATCATATTTGTAATTAGATATTTATATCAATAATATAATATACAAAATTTATTCGATATATTTGGTCAGCTATCCACCCACCCATTTTAGTCATAAGGCAATCGCCTCAAAAAAACCTACTTCGCCACTTACGCCACTGTACGGTATTATGTCATATTATGGTAAAATGATTAAAACAATGTGCGTTTCCATGACAATAGTGATTGTTTAAAAAAGATAAAAGTAATAAAAATTTAATA
>CABPRJ010001429.1:1846324-1857613 GCA_902439185.1 Cinara cedri
TTATTTAGCTATATTAACTACATAATATTGGACCTATATATAGGAGGCTATCATATTTGTAATTAGATATTTATATCAATAATATAATATACAAAACTTATTCGATATATTTGGTCAGCTATCCACCCACCCATTTTAGTCATAAAACAATCGCGTCAAAAAAACCTACTTCGCCATTTACGCCACTGTACGGTATTATGTCATATTATGGTAAAATGATTAAAACAATGTGCGTTTCCATGACAATAATGATTGTTTAAAAAAGGTAAAAATAATAAAAATTTAATAATAATAAAAAATAAATAAAAACGGTTACCAATGACAACCTCATTTTTAATCTTTTAATTTTTTTTAACCCAAAGACCGAGGTTCTTCTCATTATCTCGAAAACTAATGAGAATTTCAAAAAATCACCTCTCTAAAATACCACCCAGAGAAAATTTCTTTTCAGAAAAGGTGCTATACACTTGATAATCGGAGTATGCTTTCTAGTAGAAAAAGTGGTCACGTGAAAAAAAAAAAAAATCAAACATCATTTTAAAACCAATACATTCCTCGTTACACTCAGAATCTAAAACCAGAGTTGAAAGTTGCAGGTGCCCCATGTACGCGATTAATTCTAACAAAAACAACTAGCTAGCGGCCAAATCGGTACCCGGAAAACATCACTGACGATCGGAGCGAGATTTCCGGAAGAGAAAAGTTGTTGACGGACATCGTCGGGGGAAAAAAAAACCACGCGACGTGGTAAAACACGAATACGCGAAACCTAGAGATATATATAAAAAAAAAAAAATTTGAAAACGTTCCACGGGTCCGGCGGAACGGTTAAAACGCCATAAGCGGAGCCGCAGTCTTACGGGGACGAGGGGCGACGGCGGCGTCGGGGGCGGCGGTAATTAACGTTTAAGGTGTTGGCGAACAACGGACCCCGCCGCCACCGCCGCCGCCGCCGTCGTCGTGCCGGCGGGGGCCGGCAGCGCGCGAGGTAGCGAGCGAGCGCGCGCGCGCGCGCCCGCGCCGTACGCGTTATAATGAGACGCAGACGCGTGCCACAGGAAATATTATTATGTTACCGTTTCCCCGCTCGTCCCGCCAGCCGCCGCAACAAACTCGCCCGCGGACGCATCCCTCCGCTCGCGGGCCGACGGGAGTGAGTAAAATATATACACCCCGGGCCGCCGCCGCCGCCGCCGCACGTTACCATCTGCTCACGGCCGCGCCGCCGTCCCGAGGTTGCAGACGCAGCAGCGGCCGCGTCCCGCGTGCGGCGCGAGCATTGTCCGTCGGGCGGGGACGGCGGGCGGCGGCGGCGGCGACGGCCCGTGCTACACGCGCGTGTATTATTATTATTATTATTATTATTATACGTACACTTAGAATATTTATAATGTACAAACATTGGTGGGCATTCGCCACCGCCGACGTCGCCTTACCGGAGCACTGCCGGCGGGGCGGCGCGACGCCGTTCGTAATTAATAACATTTACCGTACGGTCGGGCGGGTTTTGATTTTTTGTTTTTTTTTGTTTTTTTTTTTCCATTGCCTTGAAATCGAGTTCGAAAGTCGTACTGTCGAGTTTACGAGAACCGTACGGATGAACAAAAAAAAAAAAAGTACTCGACCGGCTCTGAGTTAAACACAAACGTCGTTATCGTCATGACAGTTCAATATCGCCACGACAAACTATAGGTGTGTTTTGGCGATTAGCCTGCAGGTTATATACGTTGTCGTTAATGGTTACGCGATTTCGGTTAATGGTTATAGATTCGCAAAAACGACATGTTTACGGTTGTTACAAATAATATTAATTTATAATAAAAAAAAAATAAAAAAATACCCGCTAGATATCTAGAAACTAATATACTTGATCAATAACCAAACATCATAACCGTTCATTTCGTTTGGTTATGATATTTCAGTAACCTATAGCCAAAATAGGTGATAACCAAAATCGCCAAAACGACTTGTTTATAAAATACAGTAACCGGGTTACATTAATTGGTTATTCGCCAAAACACGCCCTATATATTGTGTGTAAATTCAAACCGTCAACACGGTAATCTTATTGGAAATGTCCGGGTTTGTAGACACGTATGCTCTGTTGTTACGTTAATCTGTTAAAACAAAACAGTCGAGTACACGAGTAAAGTCGACTGCTCGAGTTTACAAATATCGAAAAAGATTTGGCCAATCGAATCGAGTACTTTATTCCTTACGAGAGAACTCGTTAAAGTCGAGTATTCGACCGACTCTAAATATTAATGTGTACCTATTATTATTGTCATGTTTTACGTACATGTCAACCTATTGCCGTTAGATAAACCGTGATGAAGACTCGGATAGTTGATAATGTTGGTTGATAGTTAATTGATAATGAGGCTATACTATACCTACTTTACTCTATGCCGTGTGCTGGACTCTACTCTAATGTAAATTTTCGAACGCAGTCCTAGATACATCGTATTTATCAAGAGGACGTGGTATTGCATGTGTGCTGTAACAGTCCTACTAACAGATAACGCAGTAAATACATGATTGCGCAAACTTAGTAAAACTTGCTTAGGTTTGGGTTTAAGAAATTATTATAAAAAAAACGATACTCGGGAGGGATCACGTTGTGATAGAAAAATACGAATTTTCTTTTTAAAACTTATTGTAATTTTGAAATATTTAAATTGTCATTATTTCTTAAAGATTTACTGAGCGTTAAATTCATAATGGTGGCATAAACACGCAGCGTGTAGCTCTCCCGAAGTCCCGATTATCGTTCTTTTTTATTACCTATTATACATAAATGATTTTACACTTAAACCAAAATTAGACGATTTATACTTAGCCTGTGTTAGTATGTATTTACTATTTAGTTCAATTTAATAGAAATTATATAAATGTTATTACTACAAAACTTTTGTAATTTCTTAGTATCCGATTTCCGTCTAACTGAAGTAAGTACTGTACGTTAGATCTAATGCCTAACTTTCAGCTACAGTAGCAAATTCACCGGGGACTAGGGGCCTCACCCCCCCTAGACTATAGACTATACAAAAGTTTATACAGATAATACATTTTTTAACGCATACAGAATACAAGATTTTCAAGGAAGAAAAACAAAGCGGAGCGTATTATAATGTTTTTTATTTTTAATTTTTTGTTTTCTGTGTGTAAACAAATTGTCTACTAGCAATCTTACTCCAATCAAAAAATGAGTTGCCAATGGTTTATAGGTGCTTACAGGTATAAATTTAATAATCTTATGTGTCCTATTCCTTCTTAACTTCCCACTTACAACAGTAACTACATTCATCTCCAAAATTATCTCTCTTTTTTTTGCTTAATAGTATGTAATTGTTTTTAGAAGCCCCCTCTAAAAAAAAATTCAACTCTGGATCTGCCACTGGTTGACCCAGTGCAATATTGTCCCATTTACCATTGCATATAAGTATGCAACAGTATGACAAGTATAGAAATAATTATTAAACACATCATTTATAATGTTACAAAGACCGTTGCTTATCGTTAATAATTAAGCTGTGATGTCAAACAATTAATTCTTATTTCGTGTTGACAAATTTTACAATGTTTAAACGAGTAAACCTACTCCATACTCATATTATAGACGATGTTCAAAATTAAATCGTACATCTATTAGATATAATATAAAGTGTAACAATAGGTTGAAGTTTAAATTGATGATACATCGTTAATTTCGTTATGTATATGTATATAACGAAATTATACAGCTATTTCGTAAAAGGATCGACATGATTTTTAAAAAGTCGCTCATATATTACAATTATTGTGCCCCGAACCCTCGACAATAAAATGGTTCTCGTAACAACTTGACATTTGGCTTATCTTAATTTGAAAAATCATCTAAATTGATATTATTATTCTGATAGAATTGTTCGTTTTGTATGTATGGTTTAAAAAAAGTTAAGTATTTAACAGACCTCAATGGCACGAAAAGTTATTAAACGATGAAATCGCACAGACAACAGGCGCCCAGACAAATAAATGTTTGAATTAATTGTACATATTAATATAATACATATTATTCAGTATATTCTGTATAATATAATATTGGGTATTTGAGTATTTCGGTCATTTAACAGATTACTTTACACGTTAATCAACAGCTAATAAATAATTATTCTGTGTGAAAGGAAAAGCTCACTCTATCTTCGAACGTTAAAAAAATAATTATCATATTTAATTATTTTAATATTTGATATCTCATATTGACATGTCCAGAGCAATGAATTATCTATAATTAATAAACACAATATATTATTATTTATTGGTAGGTATTTTTCATTATTTTCCATTTCAATGAATTTACAGGACGTAGGCAATGGAAATGGCATGGAATGTTAGAATTTCTGATTGAATGACATTTTCCATGAGCGAAAGACTCGGGAGGTTATTCCCCTCAACTTTCTCTTTCAAATAATTTCATAACGATTTCTGTTATTTTTTATTGTAATTCTGTTAAAAATATTCTTGGATTTTCAAAATATTCTGACGGTTTTTAAGTTATTTAAAAATAGTTAAAATGTTCGAATCGTTTATTAGTCTTTATTTGTTTCTATGCGAATAACATTGTATTACCAACTTAAAAATGCCCAAAAATTTTAAACGAAATAAACGGATAATGGTTAATTACCATTATCGGTTTATTGAAATTAATATTTTGTAGTTAAAAGTGGGTAAAATTTTCAATTTAATTTTATCAAAACAAGTTTAACTGTATTATCGATTTATCGTTGCATACAGGTATAAATTAAAATCATATTATATGTTTTATCTTCTCAACTTCCCACTTATAATAGTCGCTCACGCCTCAGCTGTATGTGCCCTTTGTGTTTTTTTTGTTATTGTGTAATAAAAATATAGAGAAAACTGTGCTTAAAAACAGAGAAAAAGTCAAAAGGTGCACTTTTATCCAAAATACCGGAAAAGAATCAAAATTAAATGTTGATATTTAAATGCAGACATTATGATACAAATTTCTATCTAAAAAAATGTATGTAATAGGACAACCTAAAAAAAAAATGCAAAATCAAAAAACATCCAAACCCTACTTATTAATACGTATTTACTTGTATTTGTTGAAAAATATTTTTGTATATCAGAGTTTTTTCAGCGCATTCTATTAAGTTTAGTGTGCTTTGTACAAAAACGTTTCAGATGAATATTTAACAATGTTATTTTAAATATAAATAGCATAACGTAGAGCCAAATTCATCCACTATAACCATATCGTCCACATTATATGTTTAGACAGTTAGTTTTTTAAAAAAAATGTTTTTAATAATTGTCAAAGTAAAAACGATGCTAAAAATAAAATAAATAATGCCAATACTGCTGATAGCTGTTTTAATGATGTAGGTGGGAAGCTCTGAGAACATAGACAAAATATATTAAGATATTAAGTATACATTTGTATATACGGCGATAAATAATTACCAATGAAAAAATGATTCTAATCATTTATTTCAAATACCGCGATATCCTACTACAACATTTTGCTGAAACATTTTTTACCATCAAGTACAACTGATGATGAATCTCATGATAAATTTCCAAGCATTTCTTCTCGGTCAAAACCATTTCATCCTTATAAAAACACATAAAAATTAAAAAAAAACAAAACTCGGATATTCAACCACTTCTAGAAAAGACTAATATAAGTATTACCTATTTGAAAATATTAGATCTCTACGATTTTAGAACTGAATTATAACAAAAATTGAAAATTGAAAATTATGAAACCGTTATTGCCATAAATATTCTCATTTTTTTTTTACGTATTTTCCAATTCATTAAGAAAACTAAAAGAATATTCAAATATGAACTTCTAAATACACCAGCTAGATGCAATTTTTTTTCTAATATATGCTGCAATTGAAAATTATGTATTTCGGGTAGAAAAGTTGTTTACAGACAAAACCAAATTTTAAAATGAAAAAAAAAAATACAGATCAATTATTTTTAATTATTTTACAATTACTATTTCACAGCGAATGTAATGATTTATTGACATATTACAGAAATCTATTTTAGTCGGTTTACGACGTTTACGGGAATTATTATTGTATCAAGTCGTTAATTTTTTGCTCATTAACCGGTAGAAACGTGTTCGTATTACAGAAATCATATTATAAAATAAAAACAATAATAATTGAAAAATGAGATTAACGAGTAAGTAAATTACAGAATGAAATGTTCGATTCTACGAATAGGGGTAAAATTTAGACACACAGGTAATTTTTTTATTTAGCGATTTTCTCGAAGGATTTCTAATGATTTTGATTACGTCTCTTTCAATCTTTATGCCATTTTATTATTGTTATTGTTTAACACTATTTTAAAACGTTTACCTCTACTCCTTATGCCTTTAATGAGTAAAAATTTTTGAATTTCAAACGACAAAATTTAACTCAAATTTGAAATAAGAATTGAAAAGTTTGAAAAGGGGGTAGGTGTCAATTCGAAAATCAAACGTTGATATGTGTTAATATAGTTTACTGAATAAAGGTATTAGTGTGAACATCTTATAAATATATATGTATACAAATTATGTGTAAGACTGTAACTACTTAATCGATTTCGATAAGATATAAATACTCAATGTGTGTGATTTGTTTCAACTTAAAAGATAGGACAGTCTTCAACGTTCCATCCTCAATCTGGGGAATAACATAGGAGTGTTTAGGTATTTTTGATACGAATATCTAATTGTTTATGTAAATGTATTTATTTATTTCTATTTATTTGTGTGTTACCCTGGTGATACAGATAATAATTTCGTTGTCACGGACAAGAAAACTATTGTTATTATTATTATTTACACTATTATCTATCAATAGCAAAGCATTGTCGGGTCAGATAATATATTAAAAATAAATAAAATTATTATAGGTACGTATATAATGACTGAAAAACAATTTTTTTTTTTTTTTATACACAATATCTTCGTAAATAATCGCTGGATTATAGAAATCACCCTGTGCATATAAGAAACGATTGACGAGTAATATACGTATTGTACATCGCTGCCACGTGTATTATATACGTATATTATGACTGCAGTGCAAAGAAAGTAGTATACTTCTGGTATGTATAGAAAAGTGTATTATTATAGCATACAAGTTATAGGCACAAAATGCAACGAAGACGAGATGGCGTGATGTGGGAGGTAGAGGTATGGAATCTACGCGTATCGTACATGTATGTACAACTGCAAACAACAAGACGGACGCGGCGGAATTATGATAATTGCATATCGCTGCACGAGACGAGGGGAAGTATATATAGCGGCGATGGCGGTCCGATCGGTGGATTTAATGTGTTTGCGCATGGGGTAACGGCGACGGTGGCAGAATAACATTTGTTGTCCGAGCCATTAAGTATTGATGGAAAAAAAATATATATAGAGAGAGAGAGAGAAAGAGGAAAAAGAAAAAAAAAGAGAAGAGTGGAATTTATGATTTTTCGGGGGCACCGAGCGAGTGAAAAACGAGAAGAAAACGATATCCGACTGCGGGGCACGCGGGGCGACGTGGGGGACGATGAGGGTGGCGGTTCTGCAAAGGGACCGCAATATTTCAAACTGCCGTCTCCCCCGTCGCCCGCACAACGTCCCGATGCCCAATGGTCATTCGTTATTTTTTCCCGAATGTCCACGCAAACACCCCGTTTACGTACCCCCTTCCGATTGCTATATACCAAATTCACCCTCTGCAGCCTTGGAATGAAAATAAGGGTAGTTGCGACCCGGCCGTTTGGGGTCACGTTTATACTTATATGAGAAACTGAGTCATCCGTTGGATACAATTATCACGATATACTCTGAAAAGGAAACGCGGCCACCGCCACTACTCCGCAGCTTCCGATGAACTGTTGGACGGTGTCTGAACAGATTTTCAAAAAAAGTTAAAGTTAACAATGTTTAAAACACGCCCGGGAAAACTGTATAAAATTAAAAATACATTTCTAAAAAAAACCTACAAACAACGTTTAAAATATATATTTTACCTATAGAAATAATTAAAAAGAAAATTTTAAAAATATTGTTTAGTTTTAAACAACCACTATTGGCCACAATAAGCCATTATTTTAATGATACAGCAATATAAAAACAACTGAAAATGAATAACATCTGAGAAAAAAATGTATAGTTTTACAATTATATATAATATGCTCATTATATTATATATTTGCATCCTCGAAAGACGATTTTCGGGATAGTGAAACTAGAAACTAAAAAGGTAGGAGTTATATAATTGATATCTGTATGCAACGATGAACCAATATCAATGGATTACGATTTTGGGCGAAGTTCGGTTAAATTTAGTGAAGTAAGATTTTTTTTTTTGGGAGGGGTTCTGACTTTCTAAATATTACGTTTCCCTCCTCTATGTGTGTCAGTGACATATTATAATAACATACGTTCTAAATTTTCTGAAAAGACGAGAAAAAATACCGACTTACTTCGCACGTTGGTGGGCCACTGTTGTAAAGTAGAAATTGGGAAAGT
The DNA here is from genome assembly GCA_902439185.1 of Cinara cedri. Lineage (NCBI taxonomy): Eukaryota > Metazoa > Arthropoda > Insecta > Hemiptera > Aphididae > Cinara > Cinara cedri. The sequence continues at coordinate 1,854,867 of CABPRJ010001429.1, forward strand.
AGAGGGAAAATTTAATGTACCTACCTATATCTGTACACGACGATTAACCATTTCTAACGAAAAACGATTCTGAGTGAAGTTCCGTTAAAATTGTTGCTTTGTCAATAATATATACGTCATATTATAGTAAAATAATTACGTATGCATTATATATTTTCTTTAATAATATTGTGCCTATTTTCTCGTTTTTCCTACGTTTTTTCCGATTTTTCCAATATTTTCCCGTTTATTATGAAAACAGCTGGGAAAATCAGAATATAAATTTAATACAAATAATTGCAATTTATTTTGTAGTTACAAATTAATATAATTTTCAATTTAAATATTTAAAATAATAAGAAAATAGTCCATGTCACCATTTGAATGAAATACACTGTGTAAATATACCTATATTTGCTATGAAATAAAGTATAATAGGTAATAACGTTCTCGCAAACATAATATATTTCATAATTTGTTTTCTTTTTAAGAACCGTGAGATGTATTTTATTAGGCCCTCCTGGCTCTGAAAACAGGAAAATAAGATTCTTTCGGTATATAAAATGTGTACGTAAGTACCCACTCTTAAATATATGTTTCTTTAATTGTTTTTAAATTGCTTTATATATATATTATATTAATTTACTTTCGCCTCAGAGTCAACTAGCTAAAAACAATTAAGCACTTACCTAACTAAGTAAAACGATTATAATTCCTATCTAAAACCCCCTATTTTACCCCCTTTAGGGGTGGAATTTTCAAAAATTATTTCTTAGCGGATGTCTACGTCATAATAGCTATCTGTGTGCCAAATTTCAGCCCGATCTGTTCAGTGTTTTGGACTAGGCGATGATAAATCAGTCAGTTATGACATGTTAATTTATGTATATAGATGTACACGGGAAAAAAATTACTAAACAGTTTTAGTTGAAAAAACTAATGTATCGTCAAAACGACTATAGGTATTGGTCACCTTCTAATAAAATGATAAATAAGTCTTTAGAGTGTAAAATGTACAACCTCTAGAAATCTTTTAAAAGATCCAAAAATTTGAAAGAAACATTTTTTTACATAACCAAATATAATATCACGAAGAAAGCAAAAAAAATAGACGAACATACTTCGTATTTGGATGCAGCCACTGTTTTAGGTGAGACGTTGGGAAGATAGAATACAGAAGAGAATTTAATGCTTATCTATAAGCAACGATAAATTATTGCTTACTAAAAAATTTCTAAGCGGAGGTAAGTTGATAGTGATGCTTTGTCAACAATATGTATGTAATACTGTGATAAAGTAATAAATAATTAAATAGAGATTATATATTTTCTTTAATAATATTTTTTTAATATTGTACCGATTTTCCCGTTTTTCTTACGTTTTTCCCGGTTTTTCACATTTTCTGGGAAAACTCTTGGGAAAATCAAAAAATTACCCCCCTAAAGTACTTTTCCAGTCAGGTTTTTTTTACTTTCAGAAAAAGTGCTATCATTGTAAATCAGAGGAATATTCCTGGAAAAGTCCATAAAAAAAATCTTAATATTTTACTAATACAGTAAAACTCACTTACAACGCTCTTTAAAAGACTAGCTCTCTAGAGCATCTTAAGTGGGAAAGCGTCATATGTAGGAATTAAAAAATTAAGTGATTGAAATATCGAGTTAATTTTTGTATTATTGAACATAATTTAACGGGTAATACATTTATAAACTAATTATAATTACTTTTAGATATTTTTTGCTATTGAATTTAATTAAAAAAGAAATAAATTGATACAATATACCTCGTATGTAGGTATTTTTATTATTATGTTTTCTATTTTATTATATTAAAAATATTATCTATTTTTGTTTGCTTAAGATTCTGATAATGTGTTTCAGCAAAAAATTTCTCTATTTTATTAACATAATTCAAAATTTCTTCAGAATTATCTACAGAGGATAATACTTTTCGAATTTCTGATTGGTATTTCCATTTTTAATTTCACACAACTATTAAAAATTATCGTAATCTGCTGAACAAAAGAGTATCTTATCTGATTAGATAGAGAAAAACCGAACGTCTTAAAAGGTGATTTTTACATTGACTAGTATAGGAAATGTCTAGGGACCGATGGGAAATAGCGTCTTATACGGGAAAGTGTCTTAAGCGGGAGCGTCTGAAGCGAATTTTACTGAATATTTCGTACATTTCCCAGCTTTTTTTTTCGGTTTTTCATATTTGATGAAAAACTCCTGAAAAAATCGAAAATGACCTCCCTAAAGTACTATCCCAAGAAAGTTTCCTTTCTTCATCGTATACATCGCAGTAAGATTTCTAGTAGAATTTTTGTACGCAGTATAAAAAAAAATATACATACAATAAATTAATTAATGATACAATGATCCTAGTGACACCCAAAATGAATGTATACAAATGTGCATTATATAAAGGTGTTAGCTTTACAATAAGGTATATTCCGAATGTTAATTATTCTTCATAAAACTAACTAAGAAGTATTAAGATAAAAATAAGTTCCTTAAAATATATTAGGAAATTTCTGAAAAAAAAAAAACCAACATAAACTGTAAAGTCACCTTTTAAATAGTATGATATAATATAGTAAAATGAATACCTAGACTACAAAATATTTTATTAGTTTAAAATACATTTTGTAGTATTTTATTAGTTTAAAATACATTTTGTAGTCTGTAAAATGAATACCTAGACTACAAAATATTTTATTAGTTTAAAATACATTTTGTAGTCTTATTATCATTTTGTAGTCT
>CABPRJ010001429.1:1857690-1879734 GCA_902439185.1 Cinara cedri
AACCAACATAAACTGTAAAGTCACCTTTTAAATAGTATGATACAATATAGTAAAATGAATACCTAGACAACAAAATATTTTATTATTATTATTATTTAAAATACATTTTGTAGTCTTATTATGCAGCGAAATAGTGTAAATTAAATAATTTAATATGGTGTTCAAAAATATTGAAAATTATTATTATGCCTCTCGAGCCCCGAGAACTGCGACAATATTATATTTTATTAAACACTCATCCGTATATGCTGTATAAAGAAAGGTTACATTACAATATAGTATTATATTATATTCATTGAATACGAATTTTTTTTCAATACGAGAATTATTGTAAACCACAGGGAGTGGACCATGTGCACCGCGTATTGAAAATATAAAAGGTAAAAAATCCGAGAAGTATTATATTATATGGAAAAAATCGGCGAATTCATCAAAAACATGAATATTTCGAAAAATGGTTATATTTTCGACGTATTTGTCCTTTATATTCGCGAGGAGTGCAGCTGTTTCGCGTAAAAATACAAACCCTTTTTAAACCCACGGTGGAAAACAAGGACCGGATGGATACACCGCCGGCACCGGGGTGTTCGTTATATTTGGACCGGCCATTTTGTTACAAACCATAACCCTTCTGAAAAATAGTTATTTTCGATCGATCCTTTCATAAAAGACACACTGTCACGTACAATAGGGTTTTTTTCCACCACCACCACCACCATTACCTCCACGCCGTCATTCTATATATGTGCACATAACGCGCGTTACCGATCGATCGAATCCTGTACAGAGCCCCTGTCCTTCGCACAACACCATTGTTAAATTTATTTCTACCTCTTTCCCCTTCAATACTATATTTTTTTGCCTTACGTTTCTGCCAGTGAACGTATTATTTCCTTTTATTTATTCTGTATAGGTATATATGTCGACTTTTATTACTTTAATGGTCGTGTAGAATACTTCGCCCGAAGTACTTTATATAAAAGTTTAGTATCGATAGTAAGAAATATTATTATGTTATATATTAATAAATTAGAAAATATTTTTTGAACAAAATAAATTGATAAATAAAAATTTAATGAAATTCTCATATCAAAAAATATCGAACTTATTTTAGTATATAGTAGTATACGTTTTATTATGTAGTACACATTTGATTGAAGTATTCGTGTTTTCAAAAAAAAAAAACATTCTTTAAATTTTCGTTTTATTTAAGCGGATTTCAAATTAATTATTCTGTATATCATTCAATGTTGGTATACCAAATACAAAAACCATAATTTATTTTATATGGGTACAAAATATTTAATTACCTATCAATAGTTAGTAATAAATTATTTTAATATACATAATAACCTAACGTGTAGTTGGCGAGAGCAATAATTAGTTTGATTGGTATCGATTACTATGATTCATGATAATTATTATGGACATTTATTATCGTACACCAGATAGCACCAAATAGGTAACACGCGTTTGTGAATATTGTCATTTGCCAATATAATAAATTAACACAAAGTATTTTGAAAATACCAATCCTGTAATAACCGAATTCATCGGTTTATTATTTTATTTTCATTATTTTTCGATTTTCGATTTTCATTTCATTAACGATATAATTATATAAGTCCATGGTTTGAAAAACAATAATTTAATAGTGAAGCAATTTAAATGTACAACAGGGTATTATAGTTTAATATTTAGTTAAGTTTATCGTAGATATTTTGTCCAGATTTCCCCTCTTTTTTTTTTGAAAAGAAAAAAAACAGTTGGCATATTTTTATTTATAAATTACTATTATTATTACACCAATGGGGGTCAATTTAGATGGTCAAAAGGGGGTTAAGGGGTGTCAAAGGGCAGCTGTATAAAACAGTAGTGCGACATTGACCCTAACAATTTACGCAGTCCAGCAGCCGTGTGACCCGTCCAGCAAAAGGAATAAAAATTCGGAAGTCCTATTGTCCAAAACCCATTAATCGACCGGACACGTCATAGGTCAAACAATTGGTCCTTTTTATGTAAAACAGCAAAAAGTCCATAAATTTTTAAACTTGTCATCGATTATTTAGGGTATATATTTTTAAAACTCAAACGATTTTATTTTTTTCCGCACAAATGAATAGATTTTTGTATTTCCCATGTTCGCAGAGTCTTCTGCGTTTTATATGCGTAATAGCAAACAATTGGATTCGCATAATGGTAGTGTAGTATACGCAATATATATTACGCAGTTTGTATAGGCATATAACAAACCAAATGCTGTTAAAATGTGGATTTCGTTTCAAATATTATATTTTGCACATTGCGTATTATATATAATTCCATGATATTGCTGAACTGTATTGGAGTAAAATATACGATAGTTAACATTATGACCACAATATCTCGATTACTATATCGGAAATTATTTAACATTTTTAGTGAATGTAATAGAAATTATAAATATATTTATATAAAGAACTGTATACTTAGATATTGCCTAAACATATTATGGCTAATCCAAGGTATTATAGTGTTTAACGATAACAAATTATTCTATGAAAATAAAACACTTTATATAAAATTACGACATTTTGGTCAAAAATAATATTTCCATTGAATCGATTAAATCGATTTTATACTTCGTGCTTAGAAACATTCTGTACATTTTTAGAATTTTCGATTCTAAATGGTGTGAAGAAGCTTATAGTTTTACAAAGATGTTTTTTTTTCTGTGGACAACTTTTCTACCAGAGGACTTGCTCCGATTTTTATGTGTAGCACTTTTCTGAAAAGAAATCGGGGTGAGCAGGTACTTTTTTCGATTTTCCCAAAAGTTTTCTTATAAATTACGAAAAATTGAAAAAATGAAAAATGGGAAAATGTAAGAAATGTAGGTATTACCTAAAATTATTATGGCCTTCTTTTTTCCTGTGGACAACTTTTCTATCACCAATTTTGCTCCAACTTTTGATGATAGCAATTTTTCTAAAAGAAAATTTCACTGGGAAGATACTTTAAGGAGGTCATTTTTCGATTTCCCAAGAGTTTTCCCAGAAAATATGAAAAACCGGGAAAAATATGGGAAAACCGAGAAAATAGGTACAATATTATACAAATATTATTAAAAAAATATATAATGCCTATTTAATTATTTTACCATAATATTACACATATATTGTTGACAAAGCATCACTATAAACTAAACTCCGCTCAGAATCGTTTTTTGACGTATGGTAGGATTGGTAGGATATCATTTTGAGTGATTTATAATGAAAGAAACACTCTACAGAAGTGTAGTCATTCAAAAAGTAATTTTAATCAAAGAGTGTTTTTACAGAGTTTTGGTTTATTATATTTTGGTTGGATTGATAATATTAATAATTGAACACGAGTGATACTTTAAATACTTAAGTAAGTAGCCAGTTTTTCAAAATATCAAAGATATTAAACACAGAGATTTCATGAAAATCGCATAAGAAATCATAGTGAAGTTTTTTTTTTTTTAAACAATTGTATGCCAAAAATATATTTTTACAAACTGTGCATGCCAATTTGGTAATCGTTCATCTAGCATGCGGTCAGTGACTTTTCCTGATTATTCACTTATCTTACTATGTACTTTAGGGGCCATGGCCAAAGGTATTTTCGGGTAATAGTGGTTGCTAAGTGAGTGGGTCCCAACTTCCAGATGAATAAAAAAACGAATTGCAATATAAAATTATTTTTAACAACGTAGTAAGGTTAATTTATTACTATAGTATAGAATATATTGTACTTAATTCTGTTTCTGTTTTTATTGAAATTATAAATCGTGTACCGCTATAGATAAAGATGAAATAGAATTTTCCAGATTTAACTAAATCGCTATACGCGGAAATTATACAAAGAATGACAAAAATTATAAATTAAAAAACTACTATTTACTAATTAAAAAATAAATTTTATGTTAATAACTTACTAACATGAAATTATTTATAATAACTAAACAATGTTATACAGTTTTTATATAATCTGTACGTTTCTACAGTAGTTTTATAAAATATTACAAAACTCTAAATTATGTGCTTATGAGGAGAATTTTTTGTCTTTTTTAAAAATGTTTTAAACTTGAATATGTGCCCTATTTAAGATTTAACGGTTCAATTATTTTAGCAGTATAAACTGAGTAATTTATTTTCTGTTTTTACAAATCTGTATATTTTATGAAAATTATTGTTGCTCAGCTATATGAACAATCAAATCTTCTGGTTGTTATATAAAATAAGGGTGATGGGTGTTCTATGGGGTAAAAAATGACTCTATCAATTAAAATATTTTGCTACGTGCTATAATATATTGTTCAATTAAATTAAATTATTAATAGATTATAATAGTTGGTACCGTATGTGTAAAGAAAAAAAAAGTCAATACGTAAACCATATAATATTAACGTAGTGATTTAAATAAAATATATTTATGATTTTTAAACTGCATCGTCGGAAAACCATTAAATATAGTAATATAGCTATAGTGTTGGACTGAACTATACTGAAATACACTATGTTTTGCTGGCGATAAAATTGTAGGGTACACGTTTAAATGCACAAATGCATCCCGGCGTGTAATAAAATCGTATATTTTATTATGTGCGCGGTCCGTTTTTAAGAATTCGGCAACAAAAAAAAGTCCGTTGTAGCAATTATGACAGAAATTGTAGGAAATGGTACAAAGGGTCAGAACGATTGTGGACTGCGGTAGCGGTGAGATGACGGTCGCGGCGCGGCGGCGGTTCGTGTTTTCTCTCTCACTGTTTCTCTCTCTCTCTCGCCCGCTCTCTTTTTTTTTTCGCGATTCTCAGAAACGGTCAGCTGCACACGTTTTTGGGTTATTTATTTTTATGGATTTGAAAGAGGAGACGGGGTTGAAAAAGAAAGAAAAAAAATACAGACGCACGCATACGCACGCACTGGACACACGGGGCAAAAAATATAAAATATGTGTAATGTGTATCGACTTCTTTGAACGCGGCGAGAATTCGACGGACGCGATTCCATAACCACATAATGCTGTTTATTTCAAAAAAAAAAAAAATGGTAATAATATTATGTACATGTACAGGCACAGGAGAACAGTATCGCCCAGTGTTTTCCTTTATATTTTTTACGAACCGAGCCGATGGATATTATAATAATTTGTATAAATCTGATTCTGTACAATATTGTAATATTTAGTCGTATGGAAACTGTTTTCCAAATTTTCCCCAATTTCGTAAAATTTGAAAATTTTGTTTTATCTTTTAATGGCCACCTTAATTATGACAAGACAAGTCCGACATATTCATTCAAGGAAAAGCGGTACGGCACTACGGCGGTTTTTACGGACGAATATGACGTTTTAGTCCAATAAGCCGAAGTAAAATTCAATCATTAACGCTCGCCCAATTTTAATTTTGAAAACGTATTTGAGTGCTTAGATTTTTTGCCTACATTTTGTAGGAAACATTCGTTCGTTTGTTTTTATTATTTTCATTATTATTATTTAGTTAATTTAGCTGGAGTTAATAATGAATTTAGATTATTTATTTTTTTATTAAAATAAACTCGTATAGATACTTAACTGTCACAAAAAAAAAATAAATATTTTTCCGACAAAACATAAGAAATAAATACACGATACTGGATTGTTTCGCAAACCAGAAATTAGATTACTGGATCCCGAAAGTATGTTTGTTTCACTCCAGCGTATATTAGTCCGAATGCAATGAAAAAACGAATCGCTTTCAACCGCCTTATTCAATAGGCTCTAAGACGAAAACTTCCAAAACGTGTTGCCCAGACACTATATTTATATATTATAATATCTAGTGACCGAAAACGTTCTTGATGAATTACGAGGGTTAATCGTGTGTTGCGTTACAACAGCCATAATTCAAAACACGGCGCTTGGAGGGATAGTAAAAGCAAAATACTAATTTTATACTCACTAATTATGCATTTAACCATCAGCATAGGCTGTACAGTGTTATGTCCTAATGTCAGCTAATTGAAACATGTACGAGTAAAAAAATCATATCGCATAACAAATATACAGGGGATCTTTAAGGTTCATATGTCTCTATACACGGTTCATATGACATATTATATTATACAACACTCTTACGTTCTACGTATACCTACGCGTTACCATATAGTAAGGTACATATTATTGGTACAATATTTTGTTCGTGATATACATATTATATATATACACATATTTTTTTTTTACCTTTTACTCTAAATAGAATATAAAAAAAAAAATACGATAAACAGTATTTTTTTTCATGGCATATACGGTATTCAATATTATATTATTGTAACTGTAATCGTGCGTTTTCGGCGTTTTCACACGTATACAAACAAATATAAGAGCAAAAAAATTAATATAATACCTAGTGTATACCTATATTCCACTGCTTGAATAAAAAAATTTTTTGACCCACCTTTTTTCGTATGACAATGAATTGTTATTATTGTCTTATTGTTGTTGTATGTCGTACGCATGGCCATAAAATGACCTAGAGAAAAATGACGCAACCGTAATAATTTCTAAAAGAAAGAGCAAAAAAAAAAGAAAAAAAAATATTTCGACCCAAAATCGATCCTTGGGTGTATTCCTTGCGCAACTGCCTTTGGCGGATGTCAAATGTAGGTATCTATAACGGTTCAAAAAGCAGCAAAAAAAATTTTTTATCCTCCAACAACCGCTATCTTTTTTTTTTTCTCACTATTTTCTTATTTAACGCAACAATACCCTTAACTGTTATATAGTGTCTGCGCCGCGATATATTATTTATATTATTTGTATGTTTGGTAAAATCGTCTCGGTATTCTTTTCATATTTTATACCCAGTGTAAATGAATTGTGTAGGTACCTAACATTGTACACACAATTTGTCAGATCGTATTCTATATATAGGTCTTTGCACAGTATTGATACCGATATATTTGTAATTTCCAGCCGTTGCCACAATTCATTAGTATTATAAAATAATTATCGTGTACCTAAAACCTTGTACAATACGAATATAATTGTGAGTTAGCTAATTGTTATAGTATACGGAGAAATTTTGAATAATTACACATTATGAAAATTCAAAATTTAGTGAGAGTAATAATTATTCGAATGTATTTGAGTTTTAGTAGAAAAATACTGCAACTATTAATAATTAAATCATTATTTAATCATGTTTAACAAATATAGATATTTTTAAAAATACCTAAACATAGACATTTTTTTTTTATCTAAAATGATATGAAGGAGAGAAAAATTGTATGTCTTGGTGCATCGATAAATTCACGATAACAATATTAGATCTAATTGTATAGATGATGGGAATAAATTTGATTAGGCATGACGAAAATGTTGACATTTAGAAGGCTTTCTGCGCCACTTTGAAAGTCTTACGCACAGAGTGGATTATGATGAGACCGTATTTTCTTATTGTGTATAACGCTAATAGCGGGAAAACACGATGGCCCCCCGCATACAATTGCATTTAAATCTCAAACTCGTTTTATTTCGAGTACTTACGTATACCTACGTTGTTTTTATGACCCGTTGGTTTTAATGTTCCTTTTAATAATATGCAATATGGGTGTTTAATGGTATTCGGTTAACTATGTAATGTCCAATATTTTTTAGTCAAAACGTCTTTATATATTGTATAATATCTATACAAAAAAACTCGTAGTATTATAAAGGGACATTTAAAAAAAAAAATCTCTATACCAAAAAGGATAACAATTTATAGGTTTCCTATATATAGCAGGATATACAATTATATAGTCATAATGTTTAATGTGAGCGTTTTATGTTAAAATTCGTTACTTTCAAAGCATTAGCAGAATTAACATTTTATACAGGATTGCACATGAAAATCGCTATTTCTGCATTAATTCACAGAGAAATAATAAAATATTTTTTTAAAAATACATTTATAACCGATTTGTTTAAATCTGTTGTAGGTATTTTACATTCGGTAATTGTCGATAAACCTATTCGAAAAATGGCTATCTACTTGAAACTAAGTAGAAAAAATAGGTATCTACCCCGAAAAAAAAAAAATTATAATAATATAATATAATAATTTTACAATAGTAAAATCGTTTTATTGTGTTATTATATAGTGCGATTTGACTAGTTTTCACGCGTTGAAACTATGTTTAAATATATTCACTTGAACATTGTATACTTTTATGCTTTACAATTAAGTTTTTTTTTTCTATTTTCATAAAAATATTTTATTTGAAACATCAAACAAACTTATAATATAATATACTATATGTCGACAGCATTACTCGTACATAAATAAAATAAACTACCAAGTGTATATTATAACGAGTATTTAGTAGTTGCACAAAAATAAAGAACAAGTTACGTGTTTTCAAATATATTAAAAAAATTTTAGCATGGGTTTTTTTTTGTTTTGTTTTTATTTTGTCACTCCCATTTTCTATGTAGAAGGGTACGGATATAGGGTAAGGAAGTGATAAATATCAGAAACGTCCGCGAGGGCGTTGCTAGGAGACCCGCGGACTGTCAATCCGTTGCCGGTGGCTTTAGTCGCTAGGTTCTGTCGTATAGTTCACCACCCCTTTCGTTTCGGCATTTTTATATTAAAAATAGAAAAATCGTCTCACACGTTTCTTTGAAATAAAACGCGTATAACTATAATACTTCTATGGCGTTTGCAGGAAAACTCTGTCATTATTATACGATCCATTGTCAGAGTGGATTTAGTATTATTATTATTATTCTTATTTTTTTTTTTTTACCTGAGTCCTGTTCAATGGAATTCTGCACGCCAGACACGCATAAACGGGTTGAAATCGCTGCATTTATCGATGAATGGAGAGTATACCCTCTCGAGAAATATTTTATACAATATACATGATACTATTTGATATGAAAAGATTCAGAATACGATAATATATTGAATGTCAGTGGTAATATATTTTTTCTTGGTCACTGAATTTTTGTGACGACGATTTTTAGATTTTTATCGGGATAATATTACAGAAAACTATTACAATAATCTTACTTGGGTAACATAATAATTTTATGTACTAACCCTTAAATAAACCAATACGCCGTATCAGTCCCTTTTTAATTACTAATTAATATTTTAGTTACGAGCATTTTAAATGTTTTATAGGTACCGAAATACTTTATAACAATTTAGAAATTTTTTGAATTGAATCGATAATTTTAATTTGTAATGACAAATATTGTAGGTTTAAATTGGATTTATTTATTATTTTAAAGCTAAATTTACAATAACTGTTTAAGAGTATTTATTTAAATAAATAACTTACAAAATAATTCGCAAATCTTCAAATAAAAATGTTTAGACATTGTTAATTTAATCAAATAACCTAATATTTTAAGTACCTACTCATACATTTAAAGTATTGCTACAACGGCAATATTATACTATAATTACGTAGGTAAAGCACCTATTCAAAAACCATAAATTCACTACATATTTTATACTTTTACCAACTATCAGTTTATCCGTACGACCGTAAAATACTTTGACCATACTTATACCTACTAGACAAAGGGTTAAAAAATTGTATAAGCTTTATTATTGTATTAGTATAATAAATTATCGTTCGCATTGTTTTAAAACGAATAGCAATCGTTCAATATTATTTGAAATGAAAATCTGCAATAACGCGTAGTAATGTATTAGTTTTTAAAATTCTATATAATAAAGTTCTTTAGAGTGCGCTATATATATTCTACTAAATTTTTCAACAATAAAAATAGGTTAGTAAATACTCTTGTTTAAATCAACAATTACTCATATATAATGTTCAAATAAAACGATGAAATCTGCCGATGACACATGCTTTTAGCTTTCAGGCATTTATGTACCTATCTATTATAAAGCGAATGTCACTTGGATAATTTCTTCATAAACAATATGGAAAAAAATCTATAAAAGTATACCAATTAGGTGGGTGAATATAGTTTCCAATCCAATGGCTTAGCTATTATGAATGCAATGTAAAAATATTGTACAAAAAATTGTGATAAGTGATAGTCTCAAATAGTTCGTGCATATCGTACTATTAAATATTATAATATAATTCATACAAACCAAAAGCACAAATCTATAATTTTATTTTCTGCTGTTTTTTAATGTTTTAAAAATATTTAAAATTATTTTTACTTTAAACATATAAGTACCAATCTATAGTTAGTAGATACTTTGTTAGAACATTACTTATATTAAAAACATTATTTATTAGCAGGATTGAGTAGTATATGATGCAAGTAATAAGTATCTTGAATTTATATCTCAGATAAAATTGTATCTTGTATCACGATACCGTTTTTGAAAAGTATCGATTATCTTATACTGCGTTAATGAAATCGACGTATCTACTTCTATGTAATAAGTATTTGATACAGGTACCAAGTACTAAGAACTAAATACTCAGTTTGAAGTATGGACTATCTTGCCCACATAAACATTCGATGGGAGGGGGTAGCTGAGTCATTTAACCGCAAATTTTTTTAAGACACAGCAAGCGTGAACAATTTAATTTATATTTTAATTTTGATGTATCGAGTAGGTAGGTATCTAATATTTAAATACTTAGAATTTAAGTATCGATTAACTTGTATTGCAATACTTGTTGCATTAGTATATCTAATATCTATGCATGTAATGAAAAATCAATGTATCTAATATTGATTATATATATATATATATATGTATAAACAAATAAATAAAGCTATACTGTTTAGAATACATACATTTTAGAACGATGTATGTAACATATATACAATGAATGATCCCTAAGCTATAATAAGAAATACGTAATTTACTTATTTGTTACCCTATGTTAATCTACAGATTAATTTATCTATATAATATTTGGACAAATTTTGGATAGTATTAAAGTTGACTAAATTATCCTTATTAATTTTAAAACAAATTATCAGAAGCATAACAGTCGTAAATATTAAACAAATATTTTGTAATTTAAGGTTTTTTTTTTTTTTTTAATGGCTAAGAATAAAATAAAAATAGAATTATTAGTGTTTAGCAATAATTATTAAACTATGAAGAATAAAAATATAATTTTATTACCTTCGAAACGTTTGGGTAATAAATGAAGTTATACTATTGTTAGGTATCAGATGATAATATAATATAATTTAAGTAGGTAGATATAAGTTAGGTACACGGTTTACCATATTTTTTTCGTCCGCCATAAAATTCCGTCTGCTTACTAACGAGTAAAAAAAAAAATGAATCCCTCACGTGGTTTTGCAAAATATTAATAATCATTATCCGTTTGTTTCTATTCGTGAAGTTTAAAAATCGTGTCGTACCGGTCTCTAACGACGTCTGTTCTCGAGGATGTCCCCGCGACCCCTCCAAGACCTTTTCGCACTTCCTGTAAGACCCTTTGGCCCTTAACTACCGGACATGTCAAAATGTTAAAAATCTTTCTATATATATGTATATACTATACAGTATATATAGGTATAAACGTATATATGCGGAGGAGGATTCTAATATAACTCCGCAATAGGCTCACGCACGTTTGACAAAATGCACATGCGGTACACGTTGATTTAATGTCGACGACGGGAGACCCGAAGGGAGTACACAAAAATAAAATTAAAAAAAATAAAGAAGAAGGAAAACTTAAATATAGGCTACCCTATTAAAAGAGGGACCTACGCATTAACCTTCCGTACACGTACAGATACACAATTCTGAATTCACTGTATATATTATTATGCGCTCCCCGAGAAAATATCACAGGTTTAAACTAATTAAAAAAAGTACTAAGGGTGTTCAGCGTAAATGTATAGGTATTGATCGTGGGTATACAACGACACAGTTTGTTTATAACTAAATAATAGTGGTACACATTGTACACGAAGTGCAATGTTGGTATTATTTTTTAAATGTTATTCGTTAAACTAATGTTATGCTTAAATGCCGTTTTAAATTATACTATATATATTATATAATATTTTATTTTACAGAAAATCAATAGCGTAAATATCATATAATTATATAACATACTATTATGGTAAATCAGTTTTGAACAGATTTATTATAAATGTATAGAATGCGATTTATTTATTTGTTTGATCATTATTATTTTTTTTTCTCTATTTCTGCACATTTCAATCTGGCCAAATCACTCTGTAAATAACGATTGCATATTTTTTAATGAAATTAAAAAAAATGTATTTAGGTATTATAATCCTAATCAATCCCAACCTTTCTCGGGTTTTCCAATTTATTGGGAAAACTCCTGGGAAAATCAAAAAATGACCTTTTTCAAGTATCTTCCCAGTCCGATTTCATTTCAGAAAAAGTGCTACGCTTGTAAATTGGAACTAGATTTCTGGTAAAAACGTTGTCCACAGAACAAAAAAACAAACATCTTTGTAAAACCATAAATTTCTTCACTCCACTCAGAATCTAAAATTATGCGCTGTACTGAGTGGGTAAGTGAAAAGTGAAAAAACGTAAAACATCATCTTTAAATCTTTGTATTTTTTTTTTACAGTAACAACACTGCAGTACTATTATATCATTTTCATTTTAGCGTTATTTTAGTAGATAGTTTAATCCCTGTGCTAAGCGGATATCTCTATGGTAAAAATGTATGGCACACTGAAACACTTGGTCCGACTAACCCACTTTCTACCTAATTTTTTTTATACAATTTACTGATATACGGGCAAACCAAACGGGAATAAAGGTAAAAAGAATAAAAAAAAATTGGCACGGGCAATGCCACGGGTGCGGGACAGCTAATAAATATTGGCCCGTGCCAACAAAAATAATATTAATTTAAATATTTATGTTTTTCTTTTAGTTTGTTTCAATTTTGTTTTTTATATCATCAGTAACACCAAGGTAACCCATAAATCAACACAAATAATTCGATTTTCATAATATAAATATCACTAACCCAGTATCAGCCCCCCTTTAAGGAGTGATATAGGGCAGGAAGTCATATAATGTGCTATTCCTGGTCCACAACTACATTCATGTAAAGTTTCAGTGAAGTCCGTTCAGTAGTTTTGGCGTGAAGAGATAACAAACTTCTATCCATCCATCCATCCAAACAAACTTTCTCATCAATAATATTGGCAAGAATACTTTTATTTATTTGTACAATTTAACTATTAGGAAACATCTTTGAAATTTTAAAGAACGATTAAGTATTTAATTTTCAAATGTTTTTTATGATAAATGATAATACAACTAGCTCTTATATATGGACTATCACAAACACATTTTTTAAATGTTCCACGCAGTGACTATACAGATAGCATTTGAACTTAATAAATATAGTGCAAAAACCTCGAAGCATAAGTAATAAGTTAATAAAACTGAAATATTCACTTCCAACCTAATAATTATTAAAGAATAAAGAATTAAGGCTCGTAGATATGTTGTTTCATACTCGTGTTGTACGAATGCAATCTATAAGAGACAAAACAAAATACTAGTTAAACTCGAAATTAGAACCATGTCGAAACCTTATAATTCTCGCGGTTAGGAAAATATGTTTCAATGGTTATCTGAATTCAAACAGAAGTATAGGTAATAGGTGTACTAGGTTAACTGGGGAAACGCGTTCAATAATAAATAAATTTTAATCAAATGATAATATTTATAGTATTATTATAATAAAATGCACAGTTTAAATATTTAATGAAACGTGTTTTTTTTCAAATATAAACGCTTAAGTTTTTTTTTTTTTTTTAATATCGATAATAGTCGATTGGAAAATTAAATTCCGTACGTATTCCAAAGAATGTGACAATAGGTTCGTGTGTGTTAGGTTAAAAAAAAAAAAATCGCATACTGGAACACAGCAATATCCATCTTAGTCTTGTTCGTGGTGCATCTGTATATGCATTATCGCTATGTAAGCAATCAAAAATAAAACGACATTACTCACTCGCGCTCGGTCGGTGGTTTAATTTATTTGTACGTGCTGTTTACTGGGTCATTACCGTTGGATTTTATAAGTATATTGTAAAATCAATAATTATTAGTTTATTATCTATATATATATATATTTTACTGTCCGTATTATGTTTGCTGCGGATTTACATTGTCATTTATCCGTAATCTCGACAGCTCTAATAAGGACTAATAAGAAGTGTATAGTAATAATACTGTGTGTTTCGGCTTAATTATTTAAAAAAAAAAATGTACGAAAAAAAAATAAAATATATTCTCATTGGAGTAGTACCATTAGTAAGTATCAAGTAAGTGTTTTTCACCGTGTATAAGGGAAGCCAAGGCCACCTGGAAATCAACAAAACTAAAGCCAATGTATCGATACATTTTGTTGTCAGTTTTTTAATGAAAAATTATCGGGAATCTAGTGATTGTATTCAAACAAATTACCGCGAAAAATGCACTTGCAATGTAAATATTTCGGAGCACTATGCAAAATAGAGTTTTCAAAAAAAGTTAATAACATACACACACACATATATCGTTGTAAAACTCATAGCCGCTCGCTGTACTCAGAATTTAAAAAAACAAAAAAAAATCTATTGAAACGATAATAATTCTATTATATTATGCCCTGTTGTGCGCGCTACTATACGACACTATGCTGCATGGGCGATAATAATATTATAATAGGAATTGGAGCCGTACATGTGCGACGCGCTATTGCAGTATGTCGGTTCGATAGGATCGGTCGTTTTCATTCGGACACAATTTCGATAGAAAAAATTAACTACTGTAATGAATTTGTCACGATGTCATTCGATTGGAAGGTACCCGGACAATAATAATATGCGATATGCCCGTAGAAGTAGAATACAAATACACCGAAACAGACGTAATATCTGGAGTGGACTATAATCTCTCCGAAACCGTATAAAAAACTATTACGATAATATTCAGTCATTCTGTTTTGATTAAATAGTTTTACTTGTAATCTATGCATGGGCTATTGACCCGATACATTTTTACAGACGATGCATACAAATATATATTATTCTGAGCGGAGCGAGGAATGTATTGGTTTTACGATGGTGTTTTTTTTTTTTTGTTTTTTTTTTTTAAATTTGTTTTATGTGAGCACTTTTTCCACCAGAAAGCTTACTTCGATCATTATCAAGTATAGCACCTTTTCCGAAAGGAAATATTCTCTGGATGATACTTTAGAGAGGTCATTTTTTTTTTTTTTGAAATTCTCATTAATATCCGAGATGACGAGAGAAGCCTAATTCTTTAGAATAGAAAAATGTCAAAGATTAAAAATAAGGTTGTCATTGGCAACTGTTTTTATTTATTTTTTGTTATTATTTAGTTCTTATTATTTTAATATTTTTTAAACAATCATTGTTGTCGTGGAAACGCACATTGTTGCAATCATTTCACCATAATATGGCGTATATACCGTTTGTCGAAGCAACGCTATCAACTGAACTCCGCTCAGAATCGTTTTTCCGTTAGCAATGGTTTATCGTCGCTCGCGGGTATACGTTAAAAGTACCCGCAACAGCGGCTGCACCCGTCCCCACTATCCTAGCGCGTATTTTCAATTTCTTTAAATTTTTTCTCTTTTAACGTTTTATGGTTCCGATCCGAATAAAAAATTGTCCGGACTCGGATATTTCGTTGTACCGCGGGCTCGCAATTTTCTTCGATAAATTAAAGAGTGGCGGATTCGAAAACTCGGTTCGGCGAAACGCCGAATATTGACAAGCCGCGCGGACGGACGGACGGACGTGTGTGGTGCGGTCAACGCCGATAAAACCATTCATAACGTTATTTCCGTGTTTTATCGGCAACGGACTTTAATTTCGCCGGGGTGACGGCCGGAGGGACGGCGCATATATATGTATAGATGGAAGCAGGGAGTTGTTTTTAAAGGAATTGATTTTCGGGAGAGGGCGAACGGTGGTGGCGGTGGCGGCGGCGGCGGCGGCGGCGGCGGTATAGACTCGACCGGACCAGAAGCCGCTGCGGCGGGAGAGGAGGGAAGAGATGCGCCGAAGAATTGATTGGATTTGGTCAGCTCCTTTTTTTCTTTTTCTTTTTTTTTCCCTCTTTCTTTTTCTCTTTTTTTTTTTTTTTTTTCCTGCTCCTTTCCCGCACAGTGCGCGCACACACATACACACACACACACTCGCGCGCGCGCGCGCGCACGCACACACACACATACACACACACACGGGGGGCGCAAGCGCGTTCGAATTCGTTTCTTTTTCAGCTCGAGAAAACCCGGGGAATTTTCGGACAATACATAAAACATACACACGCACGCACGGCCGCCGTTCGCCGTTCCTGCAATCAGCTTTCCGGAGAATTAATGGCATGTACGGTATATACGTATAGGAACAGTGTTCGAAGTGGGTATTTTTTTTTTTTTTTTTTTTTTCCCTTTCAAATCCTCGAGGAAAGTATATCGCAACCGCGTGACTGTGCGTACGGCGCGCGCCCACCTATACATCGCGCATCGGAGAGGGGAGGAAGTCCGCGCGTTCGGAAAATGTACGTGTCGGCGTAAAACAAAGGACAACGTACGGATTCACTACCCGTTGACGACTATTTATTTACATTTTTCTTTTTCGTCCGGAACGCGCACGGTCAATACGGCCGTTATCCAGTATTTTATGCTCGTTGTAATTAGGGCTGCCGGTTCGCAGCAAATAACGCAATTTTAGATTCCGAGCACGGCTGAGCAGCGCGTCGGTTTTATCGCGATGGGCGCTTTTGTGTGTGTGTGTGTGTGTTAACGACTATTCTACCAGAGAGCTCGCCGCGACGCACGCGACGCAGACGCTCAGAATCGAAAACGGTGCAAAATCTTTTTCGGAAAAAACCGCGAAAAGCCCGCGACGGGACTTGCGCGTCCCGCGTTCGCGTTTCCGCGGCCCCGTAGCCGTTCTGGTGCGCGCCCGTCGCATAGTCACGCGCCAGGAATCGGCGAGATCCCGCGAAACCGGTACCGTAATACCGTAGAAATATACGGCCGCGTAGTAAACTGTTCGGCAGTCGCGTGTCGAACTGCGCGGGCGTTTTGAAAAACGATAACACAAATTGCAATCCGCCGATCCGCGATACCCGCGCCGCGCGTTTCGTTCGACTCCTGACCCCGGCTCCGGTCGCGTCGCGTGCCGTCACCGACGTTTTGGGCGACCCGTGCCCGCCGGTGGCAAGGGCGCGCGGGCGCGCACATCACCTGTTACACCGGGGACACGGTTAAATCGGCCGTCGAGCGTCGTGTCGCAACCGTAAGCCGTTCAGTTGTCCGGTGTCACCGCTGCTGACCAACACCTACGGTTGGATAACGCTAGTAAACGTAACTCCGAACGCGTCACGGCAATATACAGAAAATTGGAAACGAACACGGGGGGAAAAAAAAACCGGGAAAATCGGTAAAAAAATATTGACCGAACATTGTATTACATTGTACATACGGTCGACGCCGTCGGTTGAACTCGGTTTTTTTTTTTTTATTTCTTTTGTTTTTGTTAGCGCGGGTACGCCCGCATTAAGTTCACTCCTGTATCCTACCTGCCCCGACTTCTCACCCACAACAGTGGCTGCAACCACGTGCGAGGCGTGCATGCGTTTCTTCGATTTAAATGATTTATCGCCCGCCGTTTTTCGCGGGTAAAAGACAAACGATTACAGCACGGAATCCGGGAGAGAACGGTGCTGGGCCTGAGCTCCATAAAAATCAAGATAACAAACAAACGCGATTTTTTTTTTTTTTTATTCTAATGTTCGTGTTCGGCCGGTTTTCTCCTAATGCGGTCGGGATAACGCTTGGTCATAATATAATGTATAGCCGTGTACATAGATATAAACGTGCGTGCTAAACCCAGGCGTATTAAATATTCACTATTGCGAACATAACGATTTTATGTTCCGTTAAATAACAACTATAGTGTCGCGAAATACACCTACTTTTAACAGTGTATCGATACAATTAAAAACCGTGTGCAATACGGTAAAACGTAATCGCGTCACTCGCTTCTCACCGGCACGGATCCAGAGCGAAGATCTGGTGGGGCGGGGGCGGGGAGAGAGGGAGGAGCGACAATTTTTTCACAACACAAATTCAATTAAAATACAAAATGTTATAATATGTTTATTGTTTTCTCATACATGTCATCAGTGATCGGAATACAGTAATATCAGGATCTATAGAATTATGGGGGAAANGGGGGAAAAAAAAAAAAAAAAAAATCGGAGAAATATTATTTCTGGGTGGGGCCTGGGCCCCTAGCCCGCCCCCCACCCCCTCCCCTCCCCTCCTTGGATCCGTCCTTCACTACTCAGTATAGACTACAAACAGATATAGTGTTTAATTAACTTAGGTACCTAAATAATATTTAGAAAAATTAAACAATTAGGTAGGTATAGTAAGTGTAAAGTATATTTTAATGAAATTTAAAATTAAAATAATTACCGGTTATGAAAAAATATAATAGTTTTTAATTTTCGGTAATAAAAGCCGCGTAAAAAATTATTTCGATGTAACGTATTATGATCGCCGAGTACTTACTATAATTGAATCTACTTGCATAGGTAATTAATCTGATTTAATATTAAATCTCTAATAACATAATATAATCGGAAAATTTGTATGGGTGAAAATTACAAAAATAAAAAAGGACGGGCATACTTCGCATGCGGGCGCAGCCACTGTTGTGGCTTGGGAAGTTGGGAATGTAAGGTACGGACGGAAATCGAATGCATGTCTGTAAGCAACGATAAGCCATTGCTAACGAAGAAAGCGATTCTGAGCGGAGTTCGGTTGATAGTGTTGCTTCGTCAACAATATAATATATGTCATATTATGGTAAAATAATTACGACAATGTGCGTTTCAATGATAACAATGATTGTTTAAAAAAATGATTAAAATAATAAAAACTCGATAACAACAAACAATAAATAAAAACGGTTACCAACGACAACCTTGTTTTTATTCTTTCGATCTTTTTTAACCTAAAGAACCGGGTTTACCTCATCGTCTCGAATATTAATGAGAATTTCAAAAAAATCGCCTCTCTAAAGTACCGCCAAGAGAACATTTCCTCTCGGAAAAAGTGCTGTACTCGGAAATCGGAGTAATCTCTCCGGTAGAAAAAGTGTTCACATAAAAAAAAAAAAAAAAATTATAATAAACAACCTTTTGAAGGGACCAATACGTTCCCCGCTAAACTCAGAATCTGAAAACCGTTTGTTGGCCTCGGCAAGGAGAATTTCTCGAGAGCAATACTGGAATGCATAAATAGTACGGACGAGAAGACGACAAGACGGACGACGTGTTACGATTTTAAAATATTCGCGTAAAGCGTAAAACGAGGTTACGGCCAGTTGACCGGCAACGATGATATTATCGTCGGCTATCGTACCGCGCTAATTACCAACTAATTAATAATTGATAATTGATAATCTCACGGGCAACGAGATAGCGGACCGATCGCGCCCGCCCCGCAGCAGAGTTATTTAGCGTTCCCCGTCACTCGGCTGCGGGCTGCCCCGTTCTCCGCGGCTGCCCCGTTCTCCGCGGCTGTCCGTACGGTTCGGCGCGCGTATACTTTTCGACCCGCCGCCGTTGGCGCAGCCAGTGACCGAACACTGGTTGGGGTGGGGGTGGGGGGCGCTGCCACAACTGTGGGTGAAACGCGAGATTGCGAACGCTTAACATTTATCGCGACACGGTCGCTAACGGCCGAAGGTATTATTTTGTGCCGAAACCGTCACACGATTCCCGGACGAACTTTGGCGCGACGTTGCCAAGTCGTGCGACACTGTCCGCCGAGCCCGACGGTTATCAATTTTACGGTCGTGGTCGAACGTGCCGTCTGCAATGAACGCCGTGTTCCCCGTCCGCAAATTAATATCCGACACAGTTGTCGAGCAACAACAACGTTTCGGTCATCGCGAACGCGGACGAATCGATTACCTTGGAATCGGGGGGGAATAAAAAAAAAAAAAATCACCGTTGTGCAAGTTTGTAAGTTGATCGACTGCTTCGTCCGATGAACGTTTCGGAAACGTTGTGCAATGTTTTCGCCGCTTTCCATACGCGGTTTTCCTCGCGGTTTTTCGGACGGCCCGTCGACGAGAAGCTTCACCCACGCGTAGCGGAACCCGCCGGGATCGTAACCGACTGGACAATTTTGTTAGCTATCTGACTGCGACGATAACGCCGGTGTTATTAACGTAACATAATCGTCACGGACGATTTGTGCCACCGCTGCTAGAAACGTCAAATAGAAACTCCCCCCCCCCCGCCGCGTAAAACAAAGAAACGCTCTTTTTAGATTCTCGGTGGAGCGAAGAAGCCGTACGGTTTTACACGCGCGTTTATTTATTTATTTGTTTGTTTTTTTTTCCCCGCGAACAACTTTTCTACAGGCAATTTCGCTTCGACCCACAGTGACGGGTCGCTTTCCGATTTTCCCAGGATTTTTCTCAGCGAATGTGAAAGAACGGGAAAACCAAACAAACATTGTCGGAGAAAATTCCCGGCGCCTATTTAATCGGTCTGCCATAACATGACGTGCACGCCGTCGACACAGCATCGCTCTCAACCGGACCTCTGTTCGGAATCGTTTTTTTCGTTCCGTTAGCAACGTTAGTCAATCGTTGCCCGCCGATGTACATTTGATCTCACTCCTGTACCCGACCGTCGCGACATGCCGCCCGCAACAACGGTCGCGAAACGCGTGTGCCGTCTCCGCGTTTCCGTCGAATTCCAGACTTGCGTGTGAAAATCGATCAACCGTAAGACCGTACAGACCGTACGCGTGCGCCTACCGGTTAGGTTACGCGATTTATTTACGCGAACGTCAACACGAATAACGTAACGCGAAAACCGCGCGCCGGCCAAATAACGTTTGCGGCTACGTTTCGTTTTGTTTATCGCACGCGCGTGTAATCGCGACCGTGGCAAATTGCGTTTCTTAAATCTGTTTTATTCCGCGACTTTACACTCTTTCCGATAGTTTGTCGAGTCTTCTTCGTCGGTACAACAGTAGCGGGTTTGTTTTTTTACCCGGTTTGTTTGCACGCGAACTCTTCGAGCCGAGACTCAGCTGGTGGCCGCGGAAGCACTTCAAAGCAACGAGAATCGGCATCCGGTGATCGTATTGTAACACACTACACGGTGTATTATTTATGGATTTGAGGTGAGCTCGGTAGGTTCGTCGGCACAGCGGATTAGGCCTACTCGGGGACGCGCCACTATAAAAAAAAAAAAAACAACGCGCCCGGTGCAAAACCCCACGGGCTTTTCGAAACACGTCGAATGCGTGCCCGTAATGACATTTCATCGGCGCTTGTCGATGGCCAAGGCGGTGCGGAAAACTGCACGCGGGTCTGTATCCCCGTACATTTACGGCGATCGTTCCGATAAAATTCGATATTTTAGGCATTACGTGTTTTCTTTAATGTCTAATTGTTCGTTTTATATTGCACCGATTTCCCTGCGTTTTACACATTTTGATGAGAAAACTCCCGAGCAGATCGAAAAATTACCCCGTTATCGTACATCCCCTGTTCCGGTTTCGATTATAAATTTACATTAAATTACCCAACCACTGCGCCGTGCTACGGCCTCGCGTTTGCCCAGAAGAACTTTTGATAAAACGAAATGTCGGTATTGTGCACCGTTGCGTTATCCGTTTGTTTTTTTTTTTTTATTTCCGTCCGCGTTGACGAAAATCGCGTCTTTGTTTGTCACCGGTGCGTGGCGGATCGCCGAAACGCTCTCGTTTTCGAGAATATCAAATCCGAAGAAAATGACATTGCCTACACGCCGACACCGCTGCATTTCTCGGTCGATTTTAACCGGGAGTTTATTTTATTTTTTTATTCAATATTTCAACGCGAGTTTTTAACATTTGTTCGTTTTAACGTGTATTTTTCAACCGAATATATACGTACGCGCTACGTAACTCGTTAAACAAAAGTAATACGTTTGTCCGTATTACTGTGTTATACGATTCCGCAATGGCCTTTGATATATTATAGTGTTTTTTTTTTTTTTTTTTTTTT
>CABPRJ010001429.1:1879770-1947622 GCA_902439185.1 Cinara cedri
AAAAAAAAAAAAAAAAAAAAATAATAAATATACTATTGTCACACTTAATCGATTGTAAAAACACATCGTTTTAATTCGGTAGGTACTGTATTACATCAGTGCAATTGATCAATTATTCCCATTTGGCCATTTTAAATTTCGGTTTGACAATTAGGATTTTTTTTCTTTCTTTCAAATCAGTAAACGCTCTGCTTACGTGCATACTGTATACAGGCGTTTCGCTTTATAGTTTTTTACATTTTCAACTACGCATTACCAAAATTATCAGATTTGTGCGCCATTCATTCAGAGCCTGTAATAGGTATCTAACACAAGACGTACGTGACAATTGAACAAAAATCAAGCCGAGGATCGGAAGGTTCGCGGCGGCGGCGGAATGGTGAACCCCGCACACGCCGCGCCGTTTCTGAACCAACAATCTGTCAATATTCCTGTCCCGGAGTACGGATCCGTACTTCCACATCTTGCGACAGTTAAATGATTGAGCATGCCCGAGGGTCTCTAAAATCTTTTTTTTAAACACATGAACTTATGAACTTGTGTAAAATGGTATTCTACACGGCTTGAAGAACAACTCCATAAAATGGCTTATTAGTATTTAGTATTTATAATCATTTTATTTTCACGGCAAGGTTTATTATAGAATAGAAAATATTCCTAATAATATGAAATCATTTTTTGGTAAACCTACTAGAATTAATCGTACATGACAGTTACCTTGTTAAATCATGAATAATTCTGATCGTGGAGTAATAAGTAACGTTGAGTCAAAAAACTATTGTGAGAAAATAATAATGTCGTATCTATTTATCGCAGGCAACTACTATAATGCAAAATATTGTTATGAATGAGTTTATAAACATAGGCTTATGCAAAGATTCTTTAAATATAGGGTGTAAGCAGTAATTTAAATCTATTAGTAACAAATAATAATACAATGTACTTTGCAAACACTTTAAAATTAATAAAAGGTACCATTACACTCTTCTTAAATCACAATCTATTAGTTACAAATTACAACAACGGCCATGTTAAAAACTTTATCAGAACTGTACCCAGGAAAATATTTGGAGAGAGGCACATACCTCCTCTCTGAATATGACACTGGTAGCTATTTATTTAATTATATTTTAGCTGTTTTCGGTTATTTTGGTTTTAAGCCGTTTGTCTTAATAAATAGTTTTAATGGTGATGGTAAATATCTATTCAGGTAAAATACAAATTTTAGATAATAAGTATTATTTTATTTAAAAGTAAATATAGACATATAGAATTAAACAAATAAAAAGTAAGCTAATGATAATATATAGGAATATATAGGAAACTATAGATTTAAAATAAGGAGATCAATTTATATCCAACAGATGGATTTATGGAAAACATTTAAAAATATGATAATATTATATAGGTATAAGAAAACTATCATAATAATTATGAATATGCTAAAAAATTATTATTATAAATATTTTTAAGGATCATCTTCACTAAATATACTATCAGAATCCATGTATGATCCATCCATACTTCTGGGTAATGCAATTCTTGCATAATCATCCGTGTCAATTGATTTACAAAAATGAATGGCATATTTGAGTTTTTCATTCATTATATCCTGTAAACCAAATAAAAGTATTATAATAATTAGTTTTGCAATTACTTGCTTAATGTACATAAAATAAAATTTATATTAAGAATTGGTTTAAATAATTGATTCTACTCACTTTACTACTGTAACGTGGTATTTTCAAAAGAAAAAAACATGTATAGCTTTCAGGTAAAAAATTATCTGGTGGTGAATATCGATCCATAACCTATAACACAATTAGATTAAAGAATAATAACATAGAAAATGTGTGAAATAATAAAAATATTTTTAACTCACATGTAGAACAAAATCTCTACCACGGAAATCTTCAATAGTTCTCGGCAGCCTTGTACGCCCCCAAACAAATCTTAGAAACAAAGACCTCTCTTGATTGTTAAATTCACCCAAAATTTCCCAAAACCACTGCACTAGCTTATCGTGAGCTTCAACACCTATATTGAATTTTTTCAAATTATTTTTAGAAACTCAATTTCTAAATAAATGATAACCAATTTGTTTATACCTTTATAAGTAACAACACTAAGTAACATATTTATAGGTATTTCTGGTGAACCACAAACCATGGTTTCTAATTCACTGCTTGTGAATATAGACAATAAGGACACTGGTATTACTCTAGTCATACCCTCTCGAACAGCTTTTACTGCTTTATTAAACTCTTGAAGTCTACAAAAAAAAAAAAAAAACCATCAATATAGTTTAAAATTATTTTAGATGTTAATTATTTAAAATTAATACCGAAAGTTCAAACAGGCTTGTAGGTATTCATGTTTATTATACTGAGTGACATTTTTATGTTCAGTACTTAAAATAACTGAACATCCAGAGGATGTTGTTGTACCAAATGGCATATCAAGGTTTGTAAATTCATCTTCTCCATCCAAGTCTCGAATATATAATAATCCTATAGGGAATTTTATTAAAATTTATATTTGATAAAATTAAGATTGTAATTATCAAATTACCAGGTACATAATCTTTATCAATTTCAATTAAATCAGTAGGTATAAGTTTCATGCCACATAATAGTTTCCACATGGGCTCAGCAAGATTTAAACTCAATGGACTGCCAGTACGTATGGCTATTCCAATCAATACACCTGTACAAAGATAATTAAAAGTAATACAAGAAAGTAGATAATTTTACACATATTACATATATTATATTTGTACCAAATACTACATTATTGAACATAAAAACAACAAATATAGCAAATTAGTTAATGGCTATAAAATACAAATTACAATTTACATTCTATAGTATATATGTAAAGAAAACTGTCCTGCTAAGAGTGTTCTTAGATAGTAAAGGAAGTAGATGGCGGAAAATAAATGATGGTCTTCTACAAGGGTCGGTATTAGCACCAACACTATTTAACTTGTACATGAGCGACCTACCAAAAACGGGGGGGCACCATATTCCAGTTTGCAGACGATATTGCGATTGCCTNCCAATCAATGGTGATGGTGGATGGTGAAAGGGTGTTGGCAAAAGACTTAACAACCCTGAACACATACTTCCAAAGATGGAGACTCAAACTAAACCCAAATAAAACAGAAGTATGTGCATTTCACCTTATAACAAACAAGCTGGAAAAACGCTAGATATAAAATTTGATAATGTACAATTGAACCACAATTTCACTTCAAAATACTTAGGTATAACACTGGACCGAATATTGTCTTTTAAGAAAAACATAGAAAATAGTGCTAAGAAGGTGAAATCTCGTGTGAACCTCATCCGGAAGCTTGCAGGTACAGGATGGGGAGCTAATGCAATATCACTCAGGACAGTTACAATGGCTATTATTTATAGCACAGCTGAATATGGAGCCCCCGTGTGGATCAATAGTGCACACGTGACTCGGATAGACTCTGAACTCAACAACGCAATGAGGATTATTAGTGGCACGGTAAAGTCAACCTAAACACCTTGGCTCCCAGTGCTCACAAATATAGCACCACCCCACATCAGGAGGAAAGAGGCTCTAGTCAATACTATAACTTCATGCCTAAACTACAAAGGATCACTACTGTTCCAAATGCTAAGGGATAAACCGATAAATAGACTAAAATCCAGAAAACCACCTGGCTTAACAGCAAAGAACTTAATCAACACACAATTTTGTAGTAGTACATTATGGAATGAAGAGTGGACAAAATCACATGTTACAAATAAAGATCTTATTACTAGACCCGACCAAAAAATAGAAGGCATGTCACTACCAAGAAACCAATGGACAACAATAAATCAGATCAGGACAGGACAGGGAAGATATGNGAAACACATCGTGGAATCGTGTCCTAGGAGGTCATTCGAACAAGGGACTGAAAGAATCCACAAAGCTACCAAAGAGGCAATAAAATGGCTAATAGAACTTGACTTAGACTTATAATTAACTACTATTTATAACAATATTATTATATGTTGATTTATTTTATTTTACAATTTATATAATATATTTAACAGCTATATGTGTACTACCAGAACCTTATGTTCTGTTTTTATTTTGTTTTATTTTATTATTCTATATTTGTTACAGTTAGAAAGTGAATAGTGTATTATGTGTTTGAGACTCATGCCATACGAAATAAAAAAAAAAAGAAAACTGTTGCTTCTCTCAGTTATGATTTAATTTGTATTTTACTGTAAATTTCTGTTGATAAAGCATTAATTATCAGATAAACTTAGGTACACAATAAAAACTTTTTTTTAGTTTATTTTTTGTGTTAAATGATAAATGCGAGCGAATTTAATTAATTTAAATTTTAAAAAAGATACTACAAGAATAATAAACTTTAAATGTTGTTTTTTTGTTTACGGGCAAGAACTAGTACATCATGTAATAGTAATTGTAAATTAATACAATTTTAAAAACTATTATAACATAGCTTATTTACTGGCAAAGTGTACAATATTTCAGTTAAATATAATGCCTAGGTATTTTACAAATACAATGCCATTTTAAAGAAGTATATAATATATTATTTAATTAAATGAAAAGCCTAAGAATTATATAAAATCAATATGTATTAAAACATAAATAATTATATTTTGTTTACAGATACCATAATAATGTAAACTGGCATAATGTTGTTTCAGCACATCTATTATGAATTACTATAAACTATACACGGAGATCAACGTAATGTGGGATAATCATTATCTTGGAAAGTATAAACTTTTTTTGAAATTTGTTTTTTAGATCATTTAAGAATTCTAAAATACTATATTAATATTTGTTTTATTGCCACTATTTTAAAATGTGAAACCACTATCTACTTTTGATTTTTAAATTGCAACTTAAAGTTAATGTTCTATAAATAGAGAGAGTATTTATTTAAATCAATTTTGCTGTTGAAATTTTAATTTTTTTATAAAAAACCGTTAACAAGGTATTCCACTTTAAAGTTTTGGAGGAGGGAAAGTAGTAGTGCATCATTTGTGCACGACATTTTAATAAGATTCCACCACTCTTCCCCTACCTACACTTAAAAGTGAAATATATCGTCAACAGGTTAACAGAAATCAGAAATTTCTATATCAAAATTAATTTAAATTAATACTCTTATCTATTTATGGATTTTTTAGTGCAGGTTGCCATTTGAAAATCAAAAGTAGATATTGATTGTACCCCTCAAAATAAAGGTGACAAAAAGTAACTGTAGAGTAACATTTTAGAGTTACTTATTTTTCAAATGATTTAAAAAACAAACACAAAATTAATACTTTCCAAAATAATGAGTGCCTCGTGTTATGTTGATCACCCTGTATACAGTATAGGGATTTTCTTTATTTCAGTGTTCAGTCTTATTCGAAATGTCATCATTTAATAATTAACAACAAGATACATTATTGAGATAATGTTATTCTAATTTAGACTTGTAACAAAACAACAAACAACCTATTTTATTTTATTTTTATATTTGTAAAAACTAAATTTAAATATCAATACTATTGGATAATAATAATACCTACCTATTTTATATAATACCCATTGATTTTGTATGATTCCAAGGAAATTTATTTAATTAAATAATGCAATATAAACGCTGGTTTTTTTTATTATATAGAGCTCTAACAATATACACTTTGCCATTAACATATATATATATATATATGCTAAATACCTAAATTATTTTTGAACTTGTATAATTATAGTATCTAGTATTATTTTACCAGTTTAAAGAAACACAATAATTCTTACCTAGAAATTCAAACATTTTCATGTGTAATTTAGTTGTAACTGATGTGTTAAATATGAAACAATCTCTACTTGTACCAGTATCTTCTCGGCCATTTGGTGTCTGTATTAATATTGGTAAAGATCCATTTTGTAGTTCTTCACACATTTCAGCAATACTTTCACTGTATCCACCCCCAAAGTCATCAACGCTCTCACCTGCAAATATATTGTAATATATTATATATAATTGTAATAATGCATCTGTATCAATACAACACAGGGAAATAATGAAATAATAAACTATTTATTTTATTAGTTATGAACTAAAATTAATATTACTTAATACACTAACCAACAAACTGAACTTTCCATATACGATGATACAAAAATAAAGAATCTTCATCTAAAAAGTCCATATTAGTCACCATTTGTCCAAACACTGTATGTGTATAATCATTGCATGTTGATTTTCGTGTTTTACGAGATCTAATTCTATTTAATTCAAAAACTGGGCCGTGCCGCTGTTCCCTCACCATCGTTAGCTGAAGAACCTGAATTTAAATTACAAATATTACAATCTCTATATTTTTTATAATAACTAACTATATTGCAATCTTCTATACTTTTTTAAATATGTTTTCTTTCACTGGAAATACCATGTATGATCGAATTGTGTCTAAACTAATTTCTCCACGGATTGGCAAAAATAATAATAGAGTTTGATTAACTATAGTTGAGAAATGGTGTAACAGTACCAATCGATTTCTTAAATCATTTAAATCAAAATCCTGTAATAAATCATACTCTAAAGGTATTAATTTTGGAGTAGAATTTTCTATATGACAAGCCTCATCACTAGCCCACGCATATGAATGAGCAGATCCACAGCCAACTTGTTGAATGCGTTTTCCCTAAAATATCAACAACAATATTATAATATATTATTTAAATCATATTAATCTATATTTTATATAATACATGTTATGGGTGAAATATTAATTTTGGACATTATGATACAATAGCTGAGTACAGTGCAAAAATATTGCAATATTGCAAATATTGGTCGTATTGAAAACAACAGCATATAACGCGAAGCTCTCACGCTGGAATAGTGACGTGAATGCGCAATAATGAACAAGTTTTGGGTGTAACCCAATAGTGCTCTAACGGCAAATAGTATATAAGAAAACTAAAATTTGTATGTTTATTTAAATTAAGAGTCTACTTTGACTAATTGAATTAGGCACTGTACACAATGCCTAAGAAATGTAAACTTTTTCTTACTTTTCTAAAATTGATTAATTACTTTCCCTGTTTAATAGATAATTAGGATAAATAAATATTCGGGCAACAGTTGATATTAGACAATTAATAAATGTAAACTTATTTTAATTAGTTATAACATAATTGGGTAACTGAATTTTAATTTACCTTAAGAGCAGCAATAGGACGAGGTCTTGATATTGGGTATAGTGTACCATCTCCTAATTGACCTTCATCGTTATCACCCCAGGCATAAACTTCTCCATCTTCGGTTAACGCTAACACATGCAGTGATCCTAATATACCAATAATAGAATTATACATAGTAAATTCATGTACAATAGAACTGATTTTATGCTGAAAGTTTAAATATTAGAATGAATTGACCTATTATCAAACTTAAATTAGGAACATTGTTTGTTAGTAAGGTGATTTTTTTTGGCATTTTAAATTTTAAGCAAGATATCACAATTAAAAAAGTTTATAACCCATTTAAAAATTAAAACATCACAAAAAACAAAAACAAAAAAACCATACAGTTAATTTTCTTATTATAAAGTTTTATGATAGGAAAATTTATAAAATGATCTTACTTTAAGATACACTTGAATAATAAAACTAACAGCACAAAATTGGTTTTACTGAATGCAAATTTGCTAAATTATAAGGTTCTAAGATAGAAACAACATGTGTGAGTGTGTGTGGCATTGTTTTAAGAAAGTAACAATTTTTAAACCTGTGGCAAATTGAATAACTTTCATTCCATTTAATCCACTAACTGGTTTTGGTTTACGAATATGTTCATTGCTTCCATGACCAAGCCTAAAATAGTCTCCTTTACCCCTAAACAAATTAAAATATTTTTCTTTACAATGAATATTAAAATGTATAAATACAATTTATGAAAATAAGTAATAATAATTTGTTTTCAATTTTTATAATATTCACCAAGTGTATAAGGTTCCATTTGATGACAGCGCAATTGAGAATTGTGATCCGCAATCAATTTGAATAATACCTTTACCTGACAGTGATTCAATTTTACAAGGTAACTAATATATACAAACAGTAATAGAAAAAAAAAATGCATTAAGGGATTTGTTTTTATTTTTCGAATTAGTATTACATACTTTACACGATTCTGAAATATTATGTCCAAGTTTTCCATAGTCACCATCACCCCACGACCAAACATTATCGTCTGAAGTAATACATAGTGTTTGGGCATCTCCACTACCACATGCCACTTTTATAACATGGTAGTTTATTAAACTTTTAACCTAAACAATAAGATTAGACAATATTTACCTATGTTAAAAATGGTTACACAATGTATCATACCAATTGCGGACATAAATAATCTTCATAATCGCCATGTCCTAAACGTCCATATCGTCCTTTTCCCCAAGTATACAAATGACCATAACGTGAAACTGCCGCAGAATGAAAACCACCACAAGCAATGTCTATAATACACTTATCACTCAAACTTTGCACCAGTTGTGGTTTGAAATGTGAACTATAAAAATGCAGGTATTTTATTTAAAGAAAATATAACAAATATATAAATTTACTAACATTCTGTTTCCAAGACCAAGTTTTCCATCATCTCCATCACCCCACGCATATACTTCTCCATTAGATGATAATGCTAAACAATGGCGGCCCCCCGAATTTACAGCCACCTTAATAAAAATAATTATAAGTTATGATTCAATACTAAGTATTTAGACATTTTTTTTAAAATTACCTTAATAATGTGATCAAGACCTTGCACAAGTTGAGGAGTAACAATATAAGGAGTTCTCGGACGAGGACTGATACCAAGACGTCCACATTCAGTATATCCTAGACATACAAAATATATACATCCAAAAATGATTATATAGAATTATTGAGTCAATAAATTACTTAATAAATACCACATACCACATGCGTATACTTTTCCATTAGAAGTAACTGCAAACATAGTTTGCTCTCCTCCAATAATTTGATTAGGCTTTAAAGCTGACAACGAATCACATAACAATGGTTTTTTTATTTGAGATGGATCCATATATGCAAGTTGACCTCTATGATTATGACCCCAAACATATACAATTTGACCACTTCCTCCCCAAGTTAAATTCCAATCTTCAGGTTTACTAAATGGTAATAAATAATAAAATAATTTTTGAAGTTCACAAAATAAATTATCAACAATGAATTAACACAACCTACCTGTTTAACCATTGTAACAGTTGTTCATCATGTTCTTTTGTAAACTTTCTGTTGCTGATAAAAATATTTTCATGTTTCTTTTTATAGTTTAGATCAATGCGTTCTATTTTTCTATGTACTTGATTAATAAATTCTTCTGAGAATTTGTCTCGACTAATCAGAGCACTTGCCACATCAATACCAAAACAGTAATCAACAAACCATGAGGCGTCAAATTGCCAATTACGTAAACTTGTATTTACCCACTTCATCATATATACTAAAGCCTTTAATAAACATAAACCAATATAAATAATATTATTTAAATAGAAATTTTAGACTGTATAATAAAATATATACTTTAAAATATTCAGAATAACAAAGTTGTTTCCCAGAGATTACAGATACTTCTTCATAATCAAACTGCCTAAACATCAAACGTTCAGTGCGTACAAGTACATCAGCTATACCACCTTCTCCATATGGTGTAATAAACAATTCATGGGCCAGATCTCGGTAACTACTAAATATCTCACTTAGTATACTAATACACCAAATTCTCTCTTCGTGACCTATTCCATATTATTTCAAATATTAATATAACTAATAATTTTAAAATAATATTATATCATTATTCATACCTAGAGTAGTTAAATGTAACGTCAGCATCAATGTAACAGTTAATCGCCTAATAACTCCCTCATTTTCACATCGTTTTAGACATATATGTAATAGACTACGAACAACTGTTAAAGAAGGTCTGGAAAGTACTTCACGATCAGTACCACTCTGTCTTGTTAGAGACATAATAGGATATACAACAAAACGCCAGCCCCAACCATTTACAGATTTATCACTCATAAATTTCCAATGAAGTTCACCACCTTATAATTTAGTTTATATTTGTTATCACTTATAAATATTAAATAATACATTTAAATAACATACGTTGAATGAATAACGGTATAGACCATTCTGTATCTCTTCCTGATCGTACACTGATAACATTTTCTGCACCATCCATTAATGTTAATGTATCTTTATGTTTTTCAGTTGAACAATTCTGATTGAATTCTATATATAAAGCAATTGCACCTAGTGACAAAGTATTATTCAACATTATGTATACAATAACTTAAATGTTGAAAGTTCTTATAATATTAAATTTTGGTTTTTGTTCTTTTGAACTCTGATTTATCAAAAACCTATTCATATATCTTAGAGTACTGTATTTTGAGGGTAGTAATAAATGCATTAGTTTTACTATGTATACATTTTTCCTGTCTATGAACAAATTTTTGACAAAGATTTTGAACCAATCATCAACTTTAAAGGTGATTAATGGTAACAAATTTTGAAAAGATGTTCACAGATAAAAGCAAAGAAAAAATAAACACTATTGTAAAACCAATACAATCTGCTCAGAATCTAAATTTAATATAGACAATTGTAATTTATTTTGCAGTTACAAATTATTACAATTTTCAATTTAAATATATAAAAGTATGTTCAACTAAAATTTGCTCAAAACTGTTTTTTGTTAGCAATGAGTTATTGTTGCACATATTTAAATCAAATTAACTTATATATTTTACCTTCCCAGCTTCCTAACAACAAGAGTAACACACCCATGAAGCAAAGTATATTTGGCTTGGAAATCTTGGAAATTTGTTTAAAATAAATATTTTAAATTTTGAGTGGAGCAAGGAATATTTTGGTTGTACAATGATGCTTATTTTATTTTATTTTTTCTGTGGACCATGTTCCTACCAGCAATTTTGCCCCGATTTACAATAATACCATTTTTTGAAAGGGAATCTGACTAAAGTGTTACTTTAGGGAGATTATTTTTTGATTTCCCCTGGAGCTTTCCCTTATAAATGGAAAAAATTTAGGAAAAACAGGAAAATATATAAAATATTAAAAAATTATTAAAGAAAATATAAAATGCATGTGTAATTTTTTTACTATAATATGACATTTATATATTGTTTATTGTTGCTTACAGGTATAAATTAATTTCCCTTCTATATCCTAACTTCCCAACTTCTCACCTACAACAGTAGCTGTACCCGTCTCCATTATCCTAAGACAGCTTTTTTTAATTTATCATTAAAATGTTAAATACTACAATATTTAATAAATACCTGGTATGTTTACATATCCAGAAAGATAGGTTTCATCGTGATAAGGATGAGTACTCTCTTGCACAATATGTTGGGAGGGCGGTGACACTAGAAATGAGCAATGAGAATAAATAGTCTCCATTTCTGATACAAAGTATTCCAACACAAGTTTTCTATGTTTGTTTGAATGTAAAAAAGCTGTAAAATAATTATTTTATGTATCATTATTAAAAATACAAATAATAAAATTAAAAAAAAATAAATAATTAGTGTTTTTTTTTTTTTTTACAAGTAAATGTGTTAATCAAAACGGATTCTGCAGTTGGCCCAAGTCTATGAACTGATGCTAATTTTGTCAAATCCAATAACAGTCTGATATCTTTTTCATTCAATGTATTTAAAAAACTATCAATCGGTTTGAGAGGTAGCAATGATAAATCATTTAATCCAATAACCTAATCGATTTTTTAAATTTAAATAGAAATTTATAACAATAATGAAAAATATTAAATACTTGATCTTTTGATTTTATTGTAGCAGCCACCATTGACTTTGTATTAGTAGCCTTAGAAGACAATGTGCTACTTGTTGACACAGTTAAAGAAGATGGCATTTGTAATGAATTTTCTGTGCTATCTGGAGTTACCGCAATACTCTACAATTATTATACACAAATATATTTAATTTAATTAATTTTTAATAATAAATGCAAAATACATTTATTTATGAAATACAAGGATTTTACTTCTAAAACTGGAGCTGGAGCTTCACCACCTCCTTGATCTGACTGTATTATCTCATAATTTATATTTACATCTGGAAATATATAATATAATTAAAAATGAATGTTCTATCAAGCTAATAGAGGATACATTACTGTCAAAAGAAGACGATGAAAGAGCTGCAAGCACAATTTCTCGAGCTAAACTAATTCTTAAGGCGTTCAAAACATGTTGAAGAGCATTTTGTTTTGCAGCAGCGGTATCTAATGCTAATATAGTTCTTGATAGTGATTCTTTTTCACGATCATTTTGATCACAGTCAATTTTAATTTTAGACTCAACATTTTCATCTATTAATCAATATTAATAAACCCAAATTTAATATATGATAAATAATAATCCACATTAATAAATGTGTAACTATACCATACAAAATTGGAATATATACTTACTTAGAGCTGCCGTTCCCATAGAGTCTATAACTCGAGTAAATTTCACAGGTTCATCAGACATAAATAGTGGTAGTTCAGAACATTTCCAGGCAATAGATTGGGATGAACCACAACCAACACGGTTAATTTTTATGTTACTAAAATTTATAACCACTTTAGGTTCTTGATTAGCATCTATAGTACCATTGCCTTGTTGTCCATGATCATTATCACCCCAACAGTAAACCTGAAATTATATTTATTAATTATTTCTATTAATATTACAAAGTGTAATAGATATAAATATTTTTTGTATTAAAATAAAAATATACAAATTAACACAATTTACTTCTCCTTGTGTTGATACAGCGAGACAATGTAATGTACCAACAGAAATTTGATCAATTGTAATTGATTTTAGTTGATGGACAAGAGTTGGTCTTCTTACATGTTCACCTCTACCTAAACCTAATCTGTAGTACTCCCCTTTACCCCAAGTCCACACCTAATACATAATAATAATAATAATAATAATAAAACAATTACATATGTACACAAATAAAAATGTTATTTTACTTGACCAGTCGCAGTTAATGCGACAGAAAATTGAGCACCACATTCTATCTGCACAACCCTGTGTCCAACTAATCTTTCCACTTTTTGTGGGGTACAACAGCCATCACTTCCACCTCTACCAAGTTTACCAAAATCACCATCACCCCATGAATATACATTGCCTGCATTGTCTAAAGCTAGAGTCTGAGCATCTCGACTTCCACAAGCTACTTGAACAATATGTTTTCCAACAAATTCTTTAACCTGTAATATACACACATAAAATATTACACACGTATGTGTTCATTGTATTGAAAATAATAAAAATGTATTAATTTACAAGCTTTGGAATATATTGAGAAGTTTCATCACCATGTCCTAATCGACCATATAGTCCTTGACCCCAAGTGTATAATTCACCATCAGAAGTAGTTGCTGCACTGTGAGCACTACCACATGCTATGTAAAATACTCTCTTAGCAAGTAATGCTTCAATGATTTTTGGTGTATCTAAAGTAAAGGTATCACCATGACCAAGTTTACCGTCATCACCATCGCCCCAAGATAAAACCTACACAAATTAAAATAATAATAACTAACATACATACTAATTCATAACTATTTCCTTGTTTTTAAGTTTTTACTTAAAAACATTGAAAATGATAAAAGAAATTTAAACGATCAAACGGTCATTGTTTATGGTAGATCCTAAAAACTTAAGTCAGTATTTTAAAGACCTTTTAAAATACTATCAGTGTTCATGCTATAGTAGCACAATTTTGTCCTTAATGAACGTAAATTTGTTATTTCGTAAGTTTTTAAGACAGAAAAAACTTACAGGTACCACGCTTTAAATTTTTACAGTTGCCAATGTTTTTAAAAATTTTTTTAAAAAAAAAGCTTTTAGTGCCTAATTAATTTAATTTAATTTAATTTTCATAAAAATGAGAATTATAAGTTATAATGAACACAAAAAAATTACTTTTCCATCAAGTGACAATGCCATTGCATGTTTTCCCCCGGAATGCACTGCTACAGCTTTAATACAAAATTGGCTAAGACCAGATACTTGTCGTGGTGAACAAACTTTACCACAAAATGGTATACCAAGTCGACCACCACTACTGTCTCCACAAACAAATACCTATAATATAATATATGATTACAGTAAAAACATTAAACAAACAAATAACAATCTATTATAATTTTACCTTCCCCTCATTTGAAACAATAAATAATGATTTTGAACCTCCAACAATTTGAATGGGTTTAAGTGCAGTAAGTGCTTCATTGAATGTTGGCCGTTTTACTTTAGATCCAAACATTCCTCCAAGTTGCCCTTTATCATTTAAACCCCAAACATAAACAGAATACTCCAAATCTATTTTAACTTTAGAATCTTGTTCTTGTTTAGGTGGAAATTCCTATAGACACATATGATAAATGAATAATGTAAATTATTAATTAATAATAATTAGAAAAATATTTTCAGAATAATTATTAATTGTAAAACAAATAGCAATTAAATTATTTGGTTACTTGATCAAAGTCAAATTGAGGCATAAAGGAACTTATAACAGATTCTTGATCAAGTAATACAACATCAATTTTTAATGCACTTATAACACATATTTTTTTAGAAGTACGCAATACAATTTCAATACATTTATGACACTGAAATTAAATAATAATATTAGTATAATTAATAAAAACAACAATTAGACATAGAGAATATCCAACTTATTTCTATGACAATTAATACTAAAAAAAAGTGTGACATACTTTACGCCACTGAAGTAGTTGGGAAGTTTAAAAGTATATAATATAGAGTTATTTAATTTATATACTGAAAGTAATTATAAATTATTGCAATCAAAAATGATTCTGAGCAGCATAATATTAGTCGTGTTTTTCCTAATAGTAACCCAGAAATCAACTAATATAAAACAAATTTATTGACAATTATTCTGAATTTTTTAATTTTATAAATCACAATTTTTCCAAAACAGAAGTAAGTGTTTTCTATCTCTATAACAGACAGGTGGATCAAGAACTATAGGTTTAGTTTAATAGTATAGCTGTAAATCGTTATCTTTCACCCAAGTATATAGGCCATGAATCATTCTTTAACTTTTAAAAAGAATTTAGTAAATTCATATATGAGATCAAGAGTAAATTTGTTACAAAAATTAGCAGGGATAGAGTGAGGGGAGGATCAGATACACTCAAAACTGCTTCTCTAGCACTAGTATATTCTACTGCTGAATACTGCTCAGGTTTTTGACTTAATAACCAACACATCAAAAAGAGTGATGTACAATTAAACAGTGTCTTGCAAGTTATAAGTGAAGCATTTAGGTCAAACACATTGTAGAGACTCCTGGTCCTGGCAAATATCACTCCTACCAACATCAAAAGAAAGGATGCTTTGGTAAATAATTATTAAACAGGATCTAATAAAATATTTATGTTATCTCAAATGCTTAGTAACACCCCACAGGTCAAAGAAACTACCTTAGGTCACTAAGGCTCAACGCCTTATTCAGACAAACTTCAATTATGAACAACTATTATTAATTCAATTATGGAATGACGTATTGTATGGAACAGTCTTACACTCAAGAATGCTAACTTGGTTTATGATCCTACACCTATGGAGGGATTTAAACTACTTCGCCAAGAGTAGGTGTCTCTAAATCGACTCAAAACAGGTCATGGAAGATGTGTTTTTTTATGCACTGGTTGAAGCTTAGGAATAATCCAGTTTGTGATTGTGGAAATTAAATCCAATAGAGTACATTGTATTGGATTATCCTAAGAGAAAATTTCAAGGAGAAATGAAGAATTTTATTATATTGACCACAGAGAATGAATATTACCTTGGACATAAGTTTGTAAATAAGGATTAGACTAGATTATATGTAACACCATAATTGACAATTACATTGAACTCTACGCTATTTTATTTTAACTTTTATGTTATGTTATTTTTGTTTATGTTACTCATATTAACATTTATTTCTATTGAGATTATTACTTTAAGAAAATTAGTATATTACATGGAGAATTCTAAATAAATTCTAAATTACTTTTATTTAAAATTTCACACTACCTTATTTACTGAATGCAAAAGTTGCAAAATCCTGTCTGAAGAATTTATCATGACACGATTAACTTCTTCCATTTTATTAAAATTGGACCCAATATTCACTATCACAAATAATGGATTAAAACGTTCATTGTGGTTATTCAATTTTAATAATAATGAATGAACTACTATATTTGGTTGAAACTCCAATTTGATCCAATGCTAGAAAAATAAAGGAGCAACTATGATCTAAACCATAAAAATGGTTTATATGGAAGTATTTAAAAACTTACATTTCCATTGGCAACTTCACTAGTCCAATAATTATCTGCTTTCCAATCAAATAAATTTGGAAGTACACTTTCTACAGCAGTAGAAGTACACTTTAATAGGAATTCAGACATTTCTTCTTTTTCAGGATAGTTGGATAGAACTATATTTTTATCTAAAGAAAAAACTTAATTTTATTTATTTATTTAAAGTTTAAACACCCCAAAGGAGTAGAGTACAGTTACACAAAAGATTATATAATGTAAATCTAAATATTGAATATTAAATTATACAAAAAAAGAAAAAATAGAAAAAATGAAAACAAATATGTAATATATATACAATAGATTCATGTAGATTAACTAGTATTGATTATTATATGCCTTAATTTAATTTGTAGATAAAAAAAAAAATCAAAGTTAGGTACATTGTTACAAGCATTTAAAAGGCGATACTTTGGACTATATTTAATTATATTTGTAGAGCATTGTGCTACTAAAAATGGGCGATTATTTTTTGAGATGAATGTTTGAATTTTAAAATTTATCTTTGTTAGAAATTCTGAGCAGTTTACCCTTTATTAATTTATGGACAAAAGTTGTCATTATATAGAAGGTTTTAGAGGCAAATTCTATAGCCAAAGTATCTAGGAGGATATTCATTTGACTTAATCTGTATGCCATCATCCTTAAAAACATTGTTTGATTTTTTTAAAATTTGGCAATTAGGTAATGTTTAGGATTCTAAATTACTGACGGAAATTCTAATATGAACTTAATAAAAGAGCAATATAACACTTTAAGACAATAGATGTTTTTAAATTTGTAACAATTTCGGTTTATGAAGCCAATTGCCCGTAAGGCTTTGTCATAGATAACGTTGATATAAGCATTGAATGTAAGATCAGAAGACAACAAAATACTTAAATCACGCACAGTAGATGAGACTTGTAATTCAGAATTGATTTGATTAATTGATTAAAACAATAATTAAATAAGTAAATTTATCATTATTTTGTTACCTGCAATAAAGTCATTAGCCATTTTTATTTTATCTATGAATTTATTATTGAATATTGAATCAGTTTCAACGCATGAAGTTCCATAATCAACCAGTTCTATATGAATGTATCGTACCCAATAAACAATACCAATAGACTTCCACTCAACCTATTAATTTAATAGTTATATTTAAATATTTTATTTCTGATCAATAAATAAAATACATTATCTTCATAATTTTAAAAGTACCTTGACATTAAGATCATGTAATCCTCCATCTCTCACTAATTTTACAACTTTACCTTCACACCCAACTTCAATACTTTCATATTCTCTACAACAGCGTACAATCATGCCTACATCAACAGCATATTGCATATATTTTGCATAACCATCAACATTGTCAAAATCGTTTCGTCTTTTAAATATTACTTTTTCATTACTTGTTGGCTGTTTAATAAAACAATAACATTTTTTAAATCATATTGTAAACAACATATACGATAAACTAAAAACTTACATTTTCAGCATATTCTTCTGTTGTTGAAGATTCATCTCTATCTGAGAAATCTTCATATGATGATAAAGTGTCAGTGATATCTGATAAACTTTCATTCTTTCCTTCCATTAATAAGGATACTAATGCATCCAAAGATGTATAACCATGCGCTTCAATAGCACTAAATACACATTGTTTATTGAAACCCATATCAGATAATTGTGCTAGTAACATATTTAATGTGCTTTTTGAAAAATATTTTGACCATTTAGAATGTCGTACAGAACTGGATTGTGTATCAACCGTTAAGTATTGGGTTAAATTTATTGCTGCTTCCTCTAATTCTTTTTTTAAATATTGAGGTTTTATAGGAGAGGGTTGTACAGCTTTAAAAAGTATGACTTGGAATAAATTTTCTCCATTAAGCATTATTACTTTTGTAAGTATTTTATGAAGCAATACTTTATTTTGTAGCAAAGCACTGACAACTTTTATACCAGCCAATAATGCCTTTTGATAACAGAGAAAAGATTCATTAACTGACACACCTGCAAACAATAATCAAGAATACAAACTAATAAATAATAGGTATATGAATTATAAACACATTCATTTGTAATTAAATTATCTTTTACCTGTAACAGTTTTAAAACTTTGATTAGTGATGACTGCAGAAAACATTGCTGTCAATGTATCAATCATAGAGTCTGTTATAAAGTCCGTAGAAATGGTACAACTTGGAATGTGTTCTATATCTTTGATAAAAAGACTTTCAGTTTTTCCAGTATTATGTATAAGTACTTTCAGTTTTCCTCTTTTTTCAATGTTCATTACAGTAGCTTAAATTAAATGTAGTGGTTAAAATACCAATTAAATATTAAATATTTTATAATGTAGAACTATTCTATACAAGGTGTCCTAGAAAATAATTGCAAACTCTATTACATGATTTTGAGAATATGTTTTTTAGAATTTTCTTTTTGGTATCAAAATTTTGGTTTTACTTG
Organism: Cinara cedri; assembly: GCA_902439185.1. Taxonomy (NCBI): domain Eukaryota; kingdom Metazoa; phylum Arthropoda; class Insecta; order Hemiptera; family Aphididae; genus Cinara; species Cinara cedri. Next base: position 1,898,725 of record CABPRJ010001429.1, read on the forward strand.
TTTTATTTGTAAAATATCCATACTAAATAAAAATAAATTACCCCAGTGAACTTCCAAAATTCTCTTAGAAAATAAGGGATCATTTGATTTTTTCCATAAACAATCATTATCACTACTATTTTTAGCTTATATATCTAAAATCGTAGTTTTGGTGTGACACATGAAGTTGTATGTACAATTGACAAAGATTTAAGATGGAATCAATTGTATTTTATTTAAATGGTAATTTAATAATCCTATTAAAATAATAAGACTAATTTGATTGTAAAGAAGACAAACATACTTCGCAAGTGGGTAGACCACTGTTGTAGATGGTGAAAAGTTGAAAAGGTTGAGAGGGGAAATTTAATGTATATCTGTATGCAATGATTAACCATTGCTAATGAAAAAAAAATTTTGAGCAGACTTCAGTTGATAGTATTGCTTTTTCAAAAATATATATGCCATATTATAGTAAAATAATTACATATACATGTACATTAAATATTTTCTTTAATATTTGTTTAATATTATACATATTTTCTATTTTCCCGTGTTTTATTCGAGTTAATCAAAAAACAACCTCCTTAAAGTACCACCCCAGTCAAATTTCCTTTTAGAAAAAGTACTACATTTAAAAATCAGACCAACATTTTTGGTAGAAAAGTTGTTCAAAAAAAAAAAAAAATATTAAACAACATTGTAAAACCAATACATTCAGAATCTAAAATTGTTTAAAATCTTTTCCGATTAGTATATAATTTATATAATACTATAAATAATATAATAAGAAAAACTACTATAAGTCTAAACAGTTCTATTTTAATAAATTGTTACCATATTAGTATATCTTATAATAATGATCAATTAAAATTGTAAATCAACAAACCTTCAGTTTCTTCTTTTATTGAGACAATTCCTCCAATTCTTGGTCGATTATCAAAGCCTCCAATAACCATCAACGATGCCATTGCACTATATGACAAACTATATAATTTCTGAAAATAAAAATATTATTATGTACATATATTTGATTATAATATGGACTTTAACTTACAAATAAATTTTTATCAGGTGTAGGATTTGCTAAATAATTGGTAGCTGATATGAGATTTAAAACAATCAGGGAATCAAAAGAAGATGGCAAATCTGTAGCATTTTTTTGGTTTGAAAATTTGCTATTGTACAGTGTACGCAATAATAGAATACATTCTTCTGCAATGGTGTTTAAACAGGAAGCTGTTAAAGGAACTAATGGTTTTCCATCTTCATAGTAGAAATAATGTGTTAGTAATTTGTAATTATAATATATATTATGTATATAAATAATAAATACTATATTTTTACCAATAACATCATATTTAGAGTTGCTTTGTAAAACAGATGATCCAATTACTTCCATAAGAGTTTCTACTAAAGATTTAATAGTTGTAGAATCAATTGTTTCAGATGTAACCAAAATTTTGATCAATTGTATGGTTTGAACCTTAAATAAATTTAAAATAAACACATAAAAAATTAATGATATAAAATAATTTTCAAATTTTAAACCTGGGTAGCTAGAGATGTCACTGTTGGTGAATGAGAAATAATTGACAAAAGAATGTCAATCCATTGTTTACATGCAAGTTGTTTTTTATATTCTTCAGATATTTTTGAAATTATCTTTAATAGAGAAATATTGATCCATTCAGAATGAAAAAGTATGGTGTTTGAAATGTTAGAACTTAACCAACCTTTCTAGTAATCAAAAATAATATGATAAATTGGTAAAAATTATACACATTAAAAAATTATATGTTCAATTAATAAATACATTTTACCTCTAATGTGTTATAATAATATTTTGAAAGAATTTTAATTGAATTATCATTTTCAATTGAATTAACAGCACTTGATAATGCCAGGCAGTTAAGAAATTTAATCATGGAGCACTTAAGTAAATCAAATGGATTTTCCATTGAGTTTTCATGTATTTCTATAAATTAATTTTTTTTTTGTAATTGTTAAACAAAATAAAATAAATAAAACATACCACCATTATTCGTGCATGAAACATTGCAATCAGAATCATCATCATCTCCAGTATCTAAACCAGGTGCAAGTTTGAGGTCATATTTTCCTTCTTTACCCATTCTATATGAATTAGAAATTCCGTGATCCCAAAGAACTCTAACCCAACCATCATCGCCTACTTTACTAACAATTTGACCTTCACCAGAACCATCCTATAACCAATCCAAATTCAACAAAATAGTATAGTAAATTATGCTACTCAAATAAATACTTGGAGGTCCCATTTCCAATCATCACCACGAACAACTCTGGCCCCTAATTTTAAGTATGGTATGACATCAACTCCCCTTAAACTCTTTATTTTATGTAAATCTTCTTCATAGATAATTTGTTTTGCATTTATTTTTTCAATCGGTCGTTTAGCAGCAAGATCTAGGGTGTTTATAATGGAGTTAATAGCTGGTAAAATGCCAGAATTAATTAGTAAGCTAGATTCTTTGCCATTTAAAATTTGAGTTATTGAACCAAATGTTGCAATTGCAAATCTAAAGAATTAAAATAGGTAAGTTCATAAATTTCATTAAATATTACTTTATCATACAATTACCTGCACCAATTCATTTTTTTAATATTTGTTATTTTATCCCGAACCCCAACTGATTTCTGAATTTTTCCTATTTGAGAAACGAGCAACTTAATTTCTTCTAAAGCACATCTCATGAAATCACATTTAGCAATTAAAAGTTTAAGTTTATGGGTCACTGTTACAAATTCAACTTCATTATTGTTTCTAAAACAGTGGTATATAATTAAATTACGCACATTTAAACATTTAAGTATAATTACCTAAATTTATGATTTTTTGGTAATGGAGACAACCAACCTGATATTATACAATATTTTACAGAATTTATTGATGTAGGATTTTTAAATAACTGAAAAATAAGTTCATAACCAGTCTGTATCAAATTGCATCTATCTACCTGATTTAATAAAATGTGTACAAATATTAGTGAATAATGAATATTTTGAATCATTTTATTTAAATTTACTTCAGAGTTTAATAAATTTCTTATTTCATGAATGTCAACATTCGATAATATAAATGATACTATTATTTTACTGATTTCTATTCGATTGTGTTTATTAGTTATCAATTTTGTATCATTTGTATCTTGTATTTGTTCAAAAACACCTTAAAGTATAATTAATTAGAAATAAATTACAATTTTCTATAAAATTGAATAGTAATAATACCTTTTTTAAAATTATCCTGTAGTGGTACACATTTTTTATTGGACTTTGAAACTATGTTTTTCAAATTTTCCTTTGAATATAACTCAATTATTATTTTGTATAAAATATTATCATAAAATACTAATTAAATTACTTACTTCATCAACTGATATATTTTGTAATGGATGATGTTGATTTCGAGCTTTATGATTCCTAACATTTTTTTTGGTTTTTATACTTGAAACAACAGAGTTAATCACAGTTTTCCATCGAGATTCTGCTTTTATAATTGGTAACTTTTGGGCTGTAATCACTTTAGAAGATAATACTGGACATAGTTCATTGAGTAAATATCTAAATAATTATAAATAGTACATAATATTTTGATAGTATATAAAACTTTATTACATTATTACAAACCTGCAACGATCTAAAATAGGTGAACATGTTTCTTTATAATTTAAGTTTGAGTCTTGTTTCATTTTGAGGATTTGAATTTTAACTTTTCCAAACATTTTAAAAATGATATCAAACGGTATTGAACTATCTATAAATTTAAAAAAGATAGTTATTTTTTTAAATAAATAAAACTAATATTGCTAGTTTTATTTAATACAAATCAGATAATTTTGTGTCATGAACCAGTTATTTTCTAAGTCATAAATGTAAGCATAATTTTTTTCACAACAATTTAAACATTGTATCTTAATTTATTTTCAATAATAAACAAAATATCAAGGAGATACTACACAATTTAACCGTCATTCCTTACTTCATATCCAAACTTGAAATGCTGAAAAATAATAATCTGATAAAGCTAATGAGTGTGCCTCTGTTGTAGGTGATAAATTTGGAAGGTAGGATAAACAGAGTAATTTAATAATAAAAAAATGATTGGGAGCAAATTTCAGTTAAACATAAATTAAAATAACAATATTTTTACAATTTTTTAAAAAAAAAAAATAATAAATAATATTATGTTTACCTTTTTTTCTAACCACTTCTTTCTACTTGAATTATTTATTAGATTTTCAATAATTTTGATGGACTAAAATGGTTTTATCCACTTAAAACAACCAAAAAAAATTTAAAAAATGGAATATTTCAAATGACTATAAATAGCTTAAAAGTTGTCAGATTATTTTGAAAAATTATGGGTGTTCATAGGGAGTGTTCAGACACCCAAAACACCCCCCCCCTAGTTGCACTACTGGCTGATATAATTTTTCAACAGTTTTCTACAGTTCTTTTTAATTCAATTAAAATACATTTAATAAAATTAATTTTATTTTTGTTCAGCCTTAAAAATCAGTGTTTGTAACATAACTCATATTTATTATATTTCAAAGTTTAATCATTACAAACCTTTTTCAGTTATTTCATTTTTATTTAAATTTAAATGTTTCACTAGCACTCTAGCAACATTTTGAATTATTTCTTCTACAGGGTGATCAGGTCCATATTGTATATGACTCTCAGCTGATTTACAACTTTCTTTATATGTTAATATTAATATTTTTACACATTCATCCTAATTAAAAAAAATATTAATAAACATTTATCACACAAAAAAAGTTATGTATAATCAAAACCGTATAATGTAACCACGGTAGTCATAATACAACCCTAGTTGGTAAAATTGATAAGAAAAAATAACCGAGTTTTTACTTACATAGTTATTATTACTATTACTATCAATACCAGCACGCAATAATGAGGACCAACTATCGAAACATTGATATTTAGAATGAGGTTGGGGTAAAGAAGTTAGCCAGTGAGCATGGAGGCCCAAAAAGTAACCAAGAGTTCGATGAATGTCTAAAAGCAATGGCTCTGTCAAATTTGATTCAATAGGCTAAACAAATATTTAGTACATTATTGAAAATTTGGTAATTTAGAAATAATAATAACTACTGACTTCAACAATATCCTCATCTGGATCCAAAAAATTTCCAACAAAACGTGACTGTAGAGTTTCTTCAGGCATTTCAGATAATACATGTTCATACATAGACGAAGAGTGCAACATTGAAACAAATGAATAATTCATTTCACTAGACCTAAGTATTATAAAAGAAATATTTTAATTTGTAAAATATAATTAAAAAAAACAATTAAATACCTAGTTTCTTGTACATCATAAACTTTTTTATTAAACACTACCCAGCGTCCTCCATTTCTATTATGATTTTCTAAATCAGCTTTTCGAATTAGCAAAATATCTTCAACGTTCTTATATGATGTATTACAAGTATAACCTATTAATTATTATTTATTATATATTTATGTTATTTAATATATAAATTATATTTAGCTATAGTATATTTAGTATGGCTATACTATGTATAAGAATATATTATTTACTAGAATATCCAGGCCAAGATAAATTATCATCTTCTTCACGTTCAAAATTTGGGGTCATCATATTAAATGTATCCAAAACATTAAATAAAGGTATAAACATATTAAACCAATCAATGTGCTGTAAGAACAAAGGCGATTTTTGATGAACCATAATTAAGCTTATCAAAAGTTCCATAAACAATTTGTCTACAAATTAATAATAATAATTAAAATATCAGCTTAATTTAAGAAAATATGATCATACCAAATCCAGTTGCATTTATTATTTTGGTAATAATTTGATAATGTTTTGAACTTCTAGATGCTACATGATTTGCTAGTCCAATAGCTTGACAGGCACGATTAATGAAATTACTTAAATACTTTGAAAGAAGTATTTCAGCACCTTGATTATTCATACCTAAAGTACATTAAAAATTAAAGAATAACATTTTCGAATTACATTAATTTTTCAAATACGGAAGTATTGAACTAAATGTCATTATTTGTAATAGAATATATTTTATGCAATACGTTTTATCTTTAAAAGGCTATTATAAAAATGAAAAATAACTAGGTACAAAACCTGTTTTATATTGGTGTGTTAGTGTTATATTACAAATATACATAAAAATCTACTAAAAATTGCCAATGTTTAGGCCAAAATTACGGTTTGTCTACTGGTTTCACTTTTTTTTACTGGCATTATGGCTTTTAAATATACAAAAATCAAGCATAATCCCAGCCTAGATAAAGCAAAAGTTGAAAAAAATACTTGATTCACCATGATGAACACACCTCTACAGTTACAACTTATAGTCAAATCATATTATACTGTTATAACAAATAACATAATGCAATTTGCAACTTAATATTTTTTTTTTTTTTCTTAAATAATTAATTATTTGTTTAAATTAATTTTCAAAATATTATATTTTCACGGAAAGTATTGCATATTCGAAAAATTTTACATGGATATGATAATTTTATGTTAACAAAAATAAATATTAAAAAGGTATAAAATTGCATTCTTCTAACACACAAAAGCAAAAATCAATAGTTACCTGATTCTTTATGACATTTATCATCTTTATTCATTTTTTGGCGATATATTGATATCATTAAAAGTCTTTGAAAAGTCATTATAAATTTTAAACTAGGGGATTGATATAATGAGTTTGAAGGCACTTTTACTTTATGAATTTGCATTGAAAGACTATTAAAGTAATTGCTATAAATATATAAATCAAAATTAAACCATATTAATATATTTTTAATAATCAATTATACTTTTATATTTACTCACTTCAGTAACTGAGAAACTATAAAACAAAGGGATATGTTTGATACTTCAAAATTGTACTTGGGGGGCCCTTCAAAATTTTGATTGTATTCGCCTTTGAAAATAAGTTTGTATAAAATAAAATAAAATAATTTTAAAACTAATATCAACTAGTAATTAGTTAACTTACGTTCAATAGCTTTTTGTAAAAATGTATGCAGGATATTGTCACCTAATAAACTGTTGGTAATAAGATTTATCATAAATTCTTGATTACTATTTATTGATTGGGATTCGTCTACATTTAAAAAGAACAATTTCAACAATCATAGTAATGATGATTATTTATTAAAATAATACAATTAATAAATGCTCACCATTTGATGAGGTTAAAGGTTGTAATATAGTATACAACATATTAGCTCTTTCATTTGGTGTTTGAAATAGTATAAGCCATCCAATTTCTAAAGCTTTTTGGGCAGCAAACTTAATAGTATTTATAACTTTTGTATTTGACGCCAACTCAGTAATTGTTTGGCGTATATTTAATAATAGTTTTGAATTTCCAATAAGTCCAACCGTATCAGCACTCACATTATTGTTAATCATTGAATGAAACTTTTGCCAAAAAAAAAATTAATAATAATTTAAAATTGTATTTAAATATTTTTGTATTTACTTGTAATGTAAGCAAATGTAATACTGATATAAGAACACATTCTTGTTGTTGAGAAGGTGGCCAATCAATATATAAGTTATATTCTTTAAATTCATTAGACAAAAGTTGCTCTAAATAATTTAATGTTTGAATCTGCAAGTCTGTTACAAATGGTGTAGATGTTCCTATATTAAATTCTTCGCAATCATACCAAGCAAAACACTTAAAAACATAAATATAATCTTAATCAAATATTAATAATTATGAGATTATATGAAATTATGAATAATATATATAAAAATAGGAGTGGAGGTAGAAAAGTTGAAACAGGAGAAAAAAAATTATTTATTTTTCTTCTGCTACTTTTGGCGACCCACTATGAACCAAATGAACCTTGTGAATTAGAGTTGTTTTATACACATACACATATATGTAATCTCTATTTTTGGGAAAAATTTAACAATGAATATTTTAAAAATTTTTAAAAATCCTACAGTAAGTAAATTTTATTTTACAGAGTATTCAACATAATGTAAAATACTTAATTACCTCGGAAAGTATTAAATTTTTCAAAATTTATTTTTTACAACTTTTAAGATACAAGCAGCTCTAAAAATATTATAGTTTCATTTTTATTTAACCTAGTTTATCCTTATTTTTTAAAATAAGGTTACTACTCTATTTTTGATTTTTAGCCTAGTTTAAATAAATTTTGGTTTTGAAATCACTCGTTGATGAGATATTCCAGTTTTAATTTTGAGCAGTAGGAATGCAATTGAACATTGTTAGTGTGCTAGTTACAATGTGCAGCGTTTGAATAGTGATCCAATACTCTTCCATTATCCATTAAATGGCAAACTTAAAAAGGAATATCTTGTCAATGGGTTGACAGAAATTAAAAAATGTCAACACCAAAATTGTATTTAACTTCATTTATTCATCTATATTTTAACTTCATCTCTTTATAAAATTTTTAACAAAGGTTGCTATTTGAAAACCAAAAATTTAGTGATTTCATCCAGAAAATAAGAGTGACAAATATAATGTAACATTATATTTTTATTTTAATAAAGTTTAGGCCTTGCGGCTTTTAAATATAATAATTTGACAACAATAACAAACTATCAGTGGACAACACAATCAATATAATAATACATACAAACTTATTAAATGATGCCTACAGATTATGAACATAATTAAAATAAACATTAAATGGCTACAAACATTAACAGAGGTAAGATGCATTCACATTGGCAAAGGAAATTTATCTTTTGATTAGTTCATTTGCTAAATAATCTAAAGTGCAGGAAAAAATGTAAAAAAGACTTAGAGATTTGTTGTCATTTGAAGTTAATTATACTTAAGAGGTATACAGAAACTTTTTCAGATAATTATCCATTTAGGAATGTTAACCAGAGTATACTTACACCTAGCAAGGGTTCCCATACTAAATGTATCAAGAGAAATGGTGTAATCATGCGGTAGATGATGTATATCAAGTATAAATCTTACAAAATTAAAAAAACTTTTTCTGGGCCATTTTAGAACTGCTTGTTTCTTAAATATTCCAAAAAAATAAAAGTCTTTTGTTAGGTGTTGATCACCTGTATAAAATGTACAATTAATTATAATATACACAATTAACAGAAACTAAATACATAATTATTATTATTAATGAAATTATAGCATTTATAGTTTGGTAAGTATAAATTTATAACAAGGCAAAAAATATTAAAATATGCATGGTTTATTTAAATCAAACTAATTTTATTTCCGTGAAATGTAATATTTACTTGATTTGAGCTACAAGCTATTTTTTTCACTTGTCTATTCATTAAACATTTTACACGTCTACATTGTGTTGTATTTTCGTTAATTAATTGTCCCCAACAGTAAACTTGGCCCGTAACAGTTAAAGCTAATATGTAGTCATCTGCCAATGAAAGAGCTGTAACTTGTTTACCTGAATATACATTTTTAAACAATAATATTTAAGTAATTATAATTATAACATATTATATATATATATACAAATATACCACTTAAAAATTTGACTTCTTTTGGTCGATTAACACAAAATGAGTTATTATGCCCCAACATATTATTGTTGCCTTTTCCCCATGTAAACACATTATTGACACAATCAATAACAGCATTTACATCATTATGACAGTACACTGACACAATCTCATAGTCAAATACAATCATGCTGGGTATTACATTTAATGACTTATCTTCACAACCTAATAAGAACATAGATACTTTATATACCAATAACAGAACCTAATGATACAGAAATAAAAAAATCATACTTTTATCAGAATTTCTATGTTCAAATGAAAAAACATATCCTTCTCTAGATAAAGCCAAAGTATTATTAATAGAAGCTCCACAAGAAACATTTGAAATATGCCATTCTATCAAAAATAGTTTATTGTTAAAAATATTTTATGGTTTATGTATTAATAATATAAATCTATTTATTTTATTTTACATTTTAAATGTATTATATTAAGTGTTATTTTTATATAATTACCTGATATAGATTTAACTAATTCTGGAATATAACAAGAATTACCGCCATGTAATATTTTACCCCACATAAACAATTTTCCGTCCTCCGTAACAGCAGCACTAAAACCAATTTCAATTCAAATTCAGTATTCAAGCTCTTATTCAAATAATAATTTAATTAAGTATTTGATTTGTAAACTTTAACATAATACAATTGGTAATCTAACAAAATCTTACCTAAAATCTTTTCCACATGAAACCGCTATAATTGTTATTTTAGAAAGTGCTGCAATTTGTTCAGGTGTAGATAAAGTAGAATATTTTTTACCGTGGCCTAGCGCACCAAAGTCATTTACACCCCAAGAGTAAACTTCTCCTTTCTGTGTAACTACTAAATATGTTTCATCATAGACGTCTACAGATTTTACGGGTACATTCATAATTATTTTTTCTTCAAAATTCTATTATATAATATTTTTATAATCATTATTTAATATTTAAGGTTTATCAACAAAATAATAAATATTTCAATAATGTTTAATTACCATTGAATCAACTGAATAACTAATAAAATGTAATGTACCACTTGTTGTTATCACCAATATTTCATTTCTTGAACATACAACAGATTTAATATGTAAACGCTCAAGAGTAGATGTAACTTTGTTTTTTGTTTCTGGATAAAATGATTTACCCCAGTATTGTACTATATTCTTTTTATTTTTTATGTCGTTCATTTTTTGCTAACATTCACAATTTGATAAAATTAAAATATATAGCAGTTAAAACTAAAAGATAACCATATTACTTGAAGTTTTAAATATGTGATAGCTATTTGATCTAAATATGATAAAACCATCACAGCTGTTTGCTTCATTTCAGTAGGTTCTGGATTGTCAGCATCATCATACAATCTTAAAAAACTTTTAGTAACATTATCCTAAAATAATAATACATTACAATACATACTAATATGTGCAATTAAATAATATAGAAATAGGCACTTGATTAGAATGAATCACATCATAATTGAAATTGCTTTGAATTCTATTTACTATCCAGTTTAAGCGGCGAAGTGTTATTGTTAATAAATTATGTAAATGTCTACTATGAACTCTAAAAATAAAAAAAAATAAAAATGTAAATAATAATTAACAAAAATATATAAAATTAAGTATTACTTATCGCAACAAGACCCTAATTCAAAAAACATTAATACACATTGTAAAATTTGACTTAGTGACTTTCTTTGTAGACCTAATTCTAATGAAAGACACAAAGCAAATTGTCTGTCAGTATTTGGAATGTAATCAACATTAATATTTTCTTTTTCAGGAACATTGACATTTCTAAAAACACAATAAATAAAAATAAAATATTTTAATATAATTAAGCATTTTACAATTAAAAATAAAAAACTGTAATTTTTTACCCATTGACTACTTGAAATAGAAATTTTGATGACCTTTCTAGTGTTTCAATCCAAAAAGTAGGAACGTTGCTTTCATCTACAAGATAATCATCAGGAACACATTGCAATGCTTCAAAAGCGTCTTTAAGCATTTGTGTGCATAAATCAAAATTATTGCCTGAACGCCATGTGCTGACTAGAAATCCAAATGAGAAATTTAAAGCTGTCTGTGTTCCAATTTTAGCAAATAAAGACATTTTTTCCTCATCTTTAGTATTGCTAACAAATAAACAATTTGTTAAAAATTATTATATTTTAATTACAATTAAATTCAAAACTATTTACTTTTTTGTGTTCTTAGAATTATTACAACTTTGATGCATCACAATTGATTGTGTATTATTCAAATTGGAATGTAAAAAGAAACTTCTATAAAAAGCACCAAAATAACGGGAAGCAATAGCTATCCGAAATTGTGTTCGATTAAAAAATAATGTTGAATAACATATTTCTTCACAAAGCTTTTGTTGTTCAGCCGCAAACACAGATATGAGCAATTTTACCTTATCACTATCTAAATACAATTTGGAAAAAATAATTTGAATATATTTTTAATTTTTTTTTTTTACAAAATATTTTGGAATATTTCTAGTTTAACAACTTTCAAATTTTTAATTTTTTTTTCTTGAAAAATGTGTTTTTAAATGTTCAATAAGTATCTATAAAAAAGACTGTTCAAGTTAGATTTCCTTCTATTTAAAGTTACTTAGAAATAATCTTTAAAATGTTTGACTTATTTGTAATGTACATTTTTTAACAAAATTAATTTAAAACGTGGAGTTTTTAATCCATTGGTAAAATCGAAACATACATATTACTTTTACTTTTGATAGTTATATATATACCTAAACCTTGAAAAAAGCTTGAAATTAGCATTTTTAATTTTCAATGATTGCTCAACTATTGGTTAACTATTGTTGGATTATTACTTTTTTATTGTTGTCATTTGTATACTTTGTATACTCCCTTAATCACTCCCTTGATCATTTTTTTTTTTCACTCAATATTAAGGTTTATGTACAATTTTGATTTTGGCAATGGATTAAACATTAAAAAATAATAAAAAATAATGTTTAAACAAGAATTGTTCCAATATATTTCAGTTTTCATAACATTGAAAATATAGGGAGAAAATAGCCTGTATATTACTTATTTAAAATATTAAAACATAAACATCTTACTACAATTAGGATTCCAGCTAAGAGATTCAAACATTTGTTTTGACTTAAGTTCATCAGTATCATTATCATCATATTGGCAAGAAACACAATTGCATACCATATCAGATGGGTCATCTTTACATGGACAATTTAATGCCCAAAGACCATTATAATATCGTCCAGATTGATCTGAAATAATTGAACATTTTTAAATTACAATAAGTATATTCAGCTACCTAATATAAAAGGTAAATATTATGATTCAACCTTTTCTTGAATGTAGAAATGTACTATCTTCCATAGGAATAAGTTCACCATCTTCTATCATTTCGTTCCAATAACTGTTAACGCAATTTTCATTCAAAGCTTCGTGTAGTTCTATATCTCGCCATTTGGGATCATGACTGATCATTTGTTTTAGAATGAATTCCACTTTAGAACTCATCTTAATTATTTGTGTTACTAATAAATAAAAAAAGTGAAAATGCTCAAAATGTAAATCACAATGTAATTTTTAATTATTTCATAGTTCAAATAATTTATATATAAATATTATACTGAAGTATATTATAAATAAACTGAAAAATGATTGCTATAATGAAGAACTCATTAATAGATTCATTAGAGAAACAGTAGAATTAAAACTGAAATGAAAAGCCTTAAAATTCAAATTATAAATAATAAGATTATAATATTTAGTTTGATTGTTATGAACTAAAATTGTTTTTTTATATGTATTTTACTTTTTATTTCTTAAAAATATTCACATTTAAAGCAACGGCTTTTAAGCCACAATTAGTTATATTATGTATTCTACATTTTATGAGTCTATACAGAAATTGCAAAATACTAGATTATGTCACAGACCAATTAAAACTAAATTATTTATCCATTTGTCATAATTTTAAGAAAATAATACATTCAATAGTATAAGGCGCTTATATGCGTGAATACCTAACTACAATGAACTTCGTTATTTTTTTTTATGGTCCATGCATCGCGCACACAAATACAAGTAACATAAATTTAAAATAACTAAAAAAAACTAAATTATTTATCACTACCATTTCTGATAAACAAATACAATAATAATCAATAATGGAACATTTGCGGTTATCAAGTTATAGGTAGAATGGTAGAACGTAACTATGGACAACCTAGAGTTAAATGCATTATGATATAATAAATTTATAACTATAAAGGTATAATATCAACGTTATCAACAGGCGTAATTCTGTCTCTAACTGCGCAAATATGGCGCTGGTCTTTCGCCGACTCTGATTGGTTTATAATTTTTGAGTGGTATTTTGAATTGTATTATTACTTAATAATATTACTATAATATTATGATTTAAATCACAATCACATAAAACAACTATTACTACTTTTTTTGTTTATTTTATAGACAGCCGACTCTGTGTTAAAATTATTGTTAACAATATGGATATGGATATGGACACGGACTAAGAAAAAACTGGTCGGCGGGGTGGTAGTGCTGATCATCAAATATTTCCCTTTCAAAAGTACAAGATATCGAGCGCTATCTATACACTAGGTATCCCAAAACGAGTATCGACACGCGACTGCGTGTTTTAACTACAGAACTAAGAAGAAACCGTGTACTTTTGGAAGGGTCACATTTTGTTACCATGCAATTCTTTCTTAGTCAGTGATTAACCGGGTGCGTCCGTGAGGTCGGAACGTTGGGGGCGATCGCTCCCCCCTTCCCGAAAAAAGTGGACTGACATTGACATTTGGCATAGTTATTAGTCCAGATACAGATAAACTAGATATAATCAATATATTATTTGATATAATTTTTAGATTCTTGGTGTAGCGAAGAATGTATTGGTTTTACAAAGATGTTTATTTTATATATATATATATACTGTAACAACAATTTTATGATATGTAAGACGCCTAGATATGTACGACGTGTGGCACTATTTCTGAAAAGAAAAATATTTAAATAAATATTGTTGAAATAGAGCAGAAGTTGTTTTGATTAATTTGATATCAATAGGTGTACTGATTCATCTAAATCATTTTATGTTTAACTTTCTATCTTCTGTGGAGAAATAATTCTTTAAATATTTATTATGATAATTCTGATTCTTTTTTATTGATAGTTGACGATTTCTTTAATACTAAGAACAATGTTTCACATTTTTCATGTAAAAATCATAAGACTGAAGTTCTTACACATATTATTTCACTACGTATATCACTATACGAATGCGACAGCTAGTATTCTTTTGTTTATTATTATAATAATAATCTCTATTGAGATCAAAATAAAGTTAACGCATAGAAAAAGAAATTTTTTAAATTATTTAATATTCAATTATAAAATATAAAATTTACTTTGTATCTTCTTGTGTTAGTCTGTAGTTAAATAAATCCACAGGTAAGTTAAATTTCACTTGTTCTCTTTAAAAAAAACTTTTAGATTTATTGTTATGATTATTTATTCATATGATCAACCATACAGGCGTTTATTGCCTTGTATCGATCATAGGGGAACCATTTCGTTGTCATCGATAAGACACTTGTTACCAGTCCATTCTTTCTTAGTCCGCGGATAGGCTATCTATATCTTATCGGTGTTTCAAGAAGGATGGATACTGCAGTTCCTCCAAGTTTCATAAAGTGACGCGTTTTATCTTTATAGTGATGAATTCATACTACGTTAATTTATCGCACCTCCGGAAACATCACCTTAATTAAAAATTTTCTAAGGAGTATTCTACCCATATCTTTATTATCTGTGATTTAAATCCGTGTTAAGACCTATGAAGTCCGATAGCCATATGCGAAAAGGGAATAATACTAGAAATGTTTTGAGTAGATAATTTGTTATAAACCGAGTGTCGATTATTGGTCAAGTAGAAATGTAAATACAAAGTGGGGTTCAAGGCACTATAAATATTATCAACTACTAATTACTGATTGAGAAATTATTACTTAATTATTAATAATGTAACACCTATACTAAACTGGCTATTGTAAATTGGTTGTTATTTAAAAATGTATCAAAATAAATTATAATTTATTACTTTGGAATAATCCAAAGTAAAATTATAATTTTAGATTTTTCCCGTTATATTAATTATAGGTAATCATACATACTTATGCACAGTTTATCAGCATTTGCCAGTTACTTGATATGAATTCAGCAAAAATGTAGTAGGCACTAGGCGTATCAACGGTCGTGTAAAAATGTAGGTATTACGTCGGTACCGAGTAAGGGCTAAGTCTTAAATAAGTTAAATATGATATCGAATACTCGGCTATCGAGTAATTTTCGGATAGGTGCTCTACTGAAAATAAGATTGATTAATTCATGAAATATAAAATTACTTCATGAAGTATATGATAAATTGAATAAAAAAAAGCTGTCCTATAAAGATAATGGGGACAGGTGCAGCTACTGTTATAGGTGGGAAGTTGGGAAGGTAGGATACAGAAGGGAATTTAATGTATAACTGTATGCCGTTGATAAACCATTGCTAACGAAAAAACGATTCTAAATGAAGTTCCGTAAGTTGATAGTGATGCTTTGTCAACAGTACTTATGTCATATTATAGTAAAATAATTAAATAGGCATTATTTATTTTCGTTAACAATATTTGTGTAATATTGTTCCAATTTTTCAGTTTTTCACATTTGTTGAGAAAATCGAAAAATGACCTCACTAATGTACTTCTCCACACCGATTTCCTTTCAAGAAAGGTGCTACACCTAAAAATTGGATCAAAATCTCTTGGTAGAAAAGTTGTCCACAGAAAAAAAACATTTTTAAGATCTTTATAATATCATAAGCTTTTTCGTTCCACTCAGAATCTAAAATGAAAGGAAACAAGTGCAATATGCACGTAACAATCGTAATGCTACTAACGAGGATGATGTACTCGAAGATTCTTTCGAAAAAGAAATCGCTTCTAAAAAAAAAACATCGAAATTAATAAACAAGCAATGCAATCAGTCACAAATAGCTTGATAAACCGACTAACCACCGTAGGGGATAATATTGAAGACAAATAACAAGAACCACGTGTAGACACCCAAACTGGAAAAAAATACAGTAACAAAATAATCAACAAAAACTATAAAGAAAAGCTATATAAGGTATAGATGAGTGATGGGCATATCCAGATTTAAAATCCGGATAATTCAAAAATCTTGATAAGAATTTGATTCAAATCCGGATTTTAATATCCGGATTTCATGCCCATCCCTAGTACGACTGGAAATGAGAAATTTTGAGGGTTAATAACTCAAGTGAAAGATGCATAAAAAGAGAAAGATTTTAATCTACTTATAGTCAATTTTCAATTAAAGTTGTATTCAAAATTAAAATTTTGTTTATAGAAACAAGTACCTGTTTAAATATTCACAACAAAATAGCATTGTTTAATATACTTGAATGTACTAATTATTAGATCCAAAATGCAATAAAAAAAAAAATATCTAGTCATTGGTACAATATATGTGCTAAAAAAGTTATTCATAGACTGACAGAAATCATCATAATAAAACCAACACATTCCTTGCTAAGCTCAAAATCTAAAAATAAATCGCACACATCATAGTAAACCTAAATGCCCAATAAATTCCTCATAATGTTCAAAATCTAAAAATATGAAATATTTTAAAATTTATAATTCGCGATATTTCCAAATGCTAAAGACACGATACAGTGTGATGGTCTTTATTAACGGGGAAAACTAAAAAAAAAGCCATCCTATTGATTCAATTTAAATATTTTATTTGAACATAATAAATATAATAATAATTTATAATAATAAAAAAATGAACACGAGCACATACAAGGACATGTATTTCTCTCGTGATGGCTTATCGTTATTATATGAAGTACTAATAGAATAAATGAAGTCGACGCCAATTGGTTTCAACTTCATTCATTTATTGTATTACTACGAATTTGGTATATATACACGACAGTCTCAATAAGTGAACACACACGAGAATTTGATTGGAATCGTTCTTTATTTAGCTATAGAGTTTCAGGCGAACGACAACAGATCGCTCGCGTGGTACCTATCTAAAATTACTCGTATTTTATAAGCAGGGACGTCATATGATAAGGAGACAGACCGTGGTAAATGGCTCACTCTATACATTTAAAAAAAGTCGGAAATTCTGCGTTCGATGATCAAAATGCTAAAATCAGTAAATTCGTATTTTGTACTCAGAAATCAGATAATATTCTTTTTGATATCCACATTTCTACGGTTTATTAAAATGTTGGTTATTGGAAAATACTGGTTCCACGGCTGATAACAATCGTTATAACACTTCTGTCGAATACCTAGACAAATTCAAAAATAGATATTGTACATGGATTTGCAACAAATTGTTAATATTTGATGACATCGAACGCTGGTTGCCGATTGACCATGATGTCATCGTCAGGGAACAATATTTTTGTTTTTATTTTACGTATCAGTATTACTATACTACTTATTATAAAGCTTAAAATGGTAAAATCGATTATCTGTTCAATTGATGATAAGCAAAAATTGCATAATTTTTGAATCGTGTAACGTGTTAGTATATTTTCTATTATGCCTACTGGTAACTCAAGTTTGATTTATTACTTTGTAATTGAAATGAATGAAATGTCAAGAAAAAGAAAAATACATACGGATGAAAACGTGTATGCGGCTGAAACATGTCTGAGCACCAAATAATCCTTTCCGATTTAACTTGAACAAATTTTACTATTTTCAATGTTATTATTTAATTGGAGAAACTAAAACATTTCATGTCCTTTATTTATCATCATTATATCATTAATAATTTTGATCCCTTACCAGTTTTTGTTTCAAAAAATGATTTTATTGATGGTCTATCGTCCATAAATATATAGGTAACCATAATTTTTTCAATATTATGAGATTGACAATAGTCTTCAGTAGCTCCATTCTTTCAAAAGCTGAAATGACGCATTATATATAATGGTATACGTCTGTGTAATTCAAGAAAATATTACATTTTGCATAAGTACATATATAATTGTTTGTACGAGCATCGGTTTTGTCTACTGTATTTTCATCGTCAATATGTTGATTTTCAATCGTATTTTCTGGTTTTCAAATAATAAATAAATATTGAAAAGGCACTATAAACTATTCTTCGTTTGTGATTCATAAAAACGATAATAATAAAAAGAAATGGCTGGGGGCGGGTATGCCACTGTTGTAGCTTGTAGATGGGAATTTAAAAAGGTAGGATACATAAAATTATTTAATTTATATCAGTAAGCAACGATAAATGATTGCTAAAAAAAAAAAGATTCGGAATACGTAATTCGGTTATACATGTTTGGAAAGTCTGTAACATTTACGATTTTTGACAAAATTTGATATTAAAACTCTTATTAAAAAAAAATACCACATTACACTCAACTTTTTTGCGTAACACCAAACACAACTTATAATAAACCTCCTGTTAAATTTTCAAGCATTTATGTGTAGTCAAACAATTTTATCCACATAGGTATAGTATAGGTAACAAATAAAAACTAAAGAAATGCCTACTAATAGCTCAAAAGTCGCCAAAATGTTTCGAAAATTGTACATCTTAGCGTTTATTTTTATTGTTGCGCCTGATGGCATAGAGTACAGGTATAAAGTGCGGCGCGATTATCGCTTTACACGCAGTAATATCGAACTGTAATAGTGAAACCTATTGTCCCCATTGGAAACCCTCTCGGCAGTAATGGACGCTTATGTAAAAAACTACGTGTAACATTTACTCATAGTAATATTAATATATTATACGGACAGTGCTATTTTGTTGTGAACATTTAAATATTTAAACAAAATATTAATTTTAAATAGGTACAGCTTTAATAGAAATTTGACTTAGTAGATTATAATCTATTTTTCTTTATCGAACTCGCACTCTAGAACTATTAACCATCAAATTTTCTTACTCGTTACATAGTCGTCAAATAATCATTTTTAGACTCGACATTTTGACAGAAAATTTATATTGATCTTGACTTTATATTGCCATGGTCAAATTTTTAAAATATTTTAAACATATTGAGCTATTTATAGGCATTTTATATTTGAGAGTTTTTTACATAGTTTTTATAATTTGGTAGGTATTAGGTATTTGGATAAAATTGTTTAAACAAACAGAAATGCTTGAAAATTTAACATGAGGTTCATTATAAGTTATATATTTAGTGATAAAAAAAAAACAAATCTTTTGGTTAAGATCTAAGCTTTGTTTATGTTCTTTTAAGGTCCCATAAATAAAAAATTATGTAAATTTGTATGCAATATGCAAAAGACTACAAAAATTTAGAACATGTTTTAGTGTTTGTTGGTTTTTCATCGAGCCAAAATTCAAATTCGCAACTGACAGCAATTATTGCATTTTTAAAAAAAAATCAAACTTAAATTCCTATTTTTATAAAAATTTAGGTTTATTGTTTATATTTTATTTAGACTGAATGCCTAAGTCAAGGATTAATGTTACCAAACATGTTATACATTTGTTGGTTAATTATTAAGTATGTTTAGTTAATGTTTAATTTTAAAAAAAAGTAATTATTTAAGCCTTTATTAGTATAATTTATACATTTTTATCTATATTTATCAAAGTTACCCTGTTAAAAAATATTAATAACTCAAAAATTTGTTGATGGAATTTAATATGGGGAAATATTGATACTTTTAGGTCTGTTACTATTCATTCTACACTATCCTAACAGTCTTATCAAAGTTACTTCACTTATAGTATAACTTTGATAATTTATTAATTTACAAATTTCTATGGTAATTTAAAAAAAAAAAGTTATTTTATAAACTCATTTTTCTTTGAATACTTATGAAGAACAATAATTGGAAAACACTTTTTGAAGAGCTTCATTTTACAATAATTTATAAACATAAAAGTAAAAAAATAATTTTATCAATGATACCCTATTTTACGGTACTAGTAACTATTTTCACTGAAAATTCTAACAAAAAATGAAATATTATGGCAAATTTCCACAGGTAAAAAATAAAAATAGGTATATTGTAAAATCAATTACTATAGTGAATATTTTATGTTTATTTTTAGATATATAATAATAATTAATAATTATACACAAATACAAAAACCATAATTTGACATGCTACTGTAGATATAGGTACATGGTAAAGGTTTATAAATTTATAATAATATAATAATAATGTTATACATTTATATTTCATTATACAGCAGAAAAGAAAAAAATCAATAAAGTACAATATTTTATATACATGATAACTAATATGTGAACATTTACAACATCTAAATAGTTAGACGGAAAAAATATTACAATTGTTATTATACGAATGTTTCAGGAAAATGTATATTTGATTAGTTTTTTTAATGCGAATAATCATATCCTATATTCATTTAAAATTAATCGCTTTCATACACCAAAATAAATCATGTGAATCAAATAGAAATGTAATTTTATGATAATTATATATATATATATATATATATATTTGAGTATATATATATATATATATATATATATATACTCAAATAATATTGAAATTACAATTACTACCAACTATGCACAAATAGGATAATGTATAATACAAATAATTACTTTTTTATTTAAATTATTGATAAATCAATAAATATTTATGTTTGTTATAGGTCAAAAAATCAAGAAAAAAAAATTACAGAAACAAAATATTTTCACAAAAGCATTCAGTTAAAAAAAATTATAAAACGCATTATTGCACTGTGGATCATTGGCAAACTGCGCATCCACAGAATTTTTGCGTTCATCAACCATTGGCGATTGTCTACAAGCATCTGCATACGATGACATACTCTGATACTGAGGAGACAATACATGACGTTCACCATTGATTGGTAACATTATGTTGCCATTAGATTGTAATTGTGCTTGTCGTTTATATAATGGTGTACGATCAATTTGATCAATAGTTGTTTGTTGTTGACCAAGTGCAAACTGATTACCTAATGATGGTTTATACATATCCTCTGAAGTTCCACCACCATCTAAATGTGGAACCCCCTGTAATCAATTTTTTAAATTTAGTTTAAACATATACTTGTAAATATAAACTTAAATTTACCTGTGAAGAATTTCCATAACCATTATGATTAATTGGATGTTTTTGATTCTGTTGAATCAAAATATTAAATAAATCGTCAGGAACTCTATTTCCAATCTCTGGAGGTGGTACATTCATTGGCAATGACATATTTGGTGGTGGTTGTTGAAGTGGGGGTGGCTGTTGTATAGGTGACTTTTTAAACTGTGATTGAGACCGCAATAGCTCAATAAACCTAAAAATAATTGTAATTAATATATTTTGAAATATTTGACAAGAAAAACTATACACATACTTTTGTCCCATTAAAGAACCACCATTATCTGTAAGAAATTTTAACCATTCAACTTGCTTAGTCTGAGAACTCATCATTTCTTCTACACTCATGTTATGTGGTAACATACCCTAAGAAAATAAACATAATTGTAATATATTTCTTGATAAAAAAAAAAAAAAAAAAAAACCAATATGAGTAAAATTATATATAAATTAAACCTTTTTTTTTTTTTTATCCTAAGTATGACATAGTAAAATTATGTCAATTTACAAGCATTTTACAGGCTAAATAATTTGTATACACTTTTCATTTAATAATATTGATTTCAATGAAAATTTGAACTTTGAATGCTTTAAAAAAATTATCAACTACGGATTTTCAATATTATACAATTAACACTGTGCAGCCACATAACGCCACTGCACTTCTCAAACAAACTTAAAAGTGGATTATCTTATCAACAAATTGTCAGAAATTAAAAATGTCAGCACTTGAATTTACTTCAACTAATATTCCATCTATTTATGAAATTTTTAATATAGGTGGCCATTTTAAGATCAAAAGATTTTACCTCTAAAAATAAGGACAAAAAAAAAAATAATAGAAATAAAACACAAATATAAATAAAATTAAAGAACTGTTTATTTCTTAAATGTGCTAAAAAACAAATTCCAAAAAAATGTAATAATTTTATAGATAATGAGTGTCTTACGATGGATTGATCACCACTCTGTGTATTACTATAAGAACAATTAAGAAGCTAAAACAAAATTTAAATAAAAATTCAAAAATTTCAAATGCCTTAAAAATTCCCAATTGTTTTTAAAATTATGCCAAGTTTATAAAGGACTAATATTATATATATATATAATATAACTATTCAGTGAAAATTACAGGTCTCTAACATTATTTGTAACTGAATTACAAACAAAATAACATAGTAAAACCAATAAATTCTTCACTATACTCAAAATCTAAAAATGTTAAGTTGTTTTCAAAAAATACCTCAAGCATTGATCGATCATTGTTGCGTTGTGTTTGCTGCGCTGTGATTGTTTCAGCATGTTTGTTGTTCGCATCTACCATTGTTCTAATATTGAATGGTTGTACAAGTGAAGGGTGTTGCATTGCATATGGCTGTAGTGATGATATGTTCATTTTATTGAATTGATCTTGAAGTCCCATTAAATTGGCATTTGGGACAATCATATTGGGAGAAGGTAAGTTTACGGGTGTTACACCAGAAGCATTTTGCATAAATTGAATGTCAGTATGCCCATTTTGAACCAAATGTACTAGCCCTGGATTACGAGGAGGCACCAAACCAGGTGGTGGTCTTATTTCCTCTTCATTTGGTTTTTGTATTGGTGGTTGAAGTAGAGGCCTTGGAAATAAATTTGGTGCAGTAGTTGTTAGTGGTCCAATTGGCCACATTTGAGAAGGATTTATAATTGGTTGCCGTAGAGAGATGAAGGCAGGAGGAGGAGGAGGTTGAGAAATATACAGTGGGAATGGAAATAAAGGAGAGGAAAATAAAGGAGGTGGTTGAGAAAACCTTATTGGAGGTGGCGGTATAGCTGCATTAAAAGTTGCTAAAGATTGTGGAATTTTGATGTACGACTCTTGCTGATAACGCCTGGGAACAAATTCTGGAGCCAAAGGATTCAAAACATAAGTTTTCTTCAGTTCAAGGTTGTCTAATAGATTTCGTAAATGTATCCATGTGATGCCATTAAGACTATGGTTTTCATCGCAGATTTGAATGAATCGTTCCCAAACTTTTCTACATCGTCCAATAGAACAAAGTGCTACTGGATCTCCAACTACTGCCACAAGACTCTGTGCACGAGTAATGGCAGTATTCAGTAACTTTGAATTAGATAAAAAACCATAATCCATATCGTCCATGCCAAGTTTGTTTACACCACTGTTGGCTTTTTCACCACCTCCTGTATTATTGGATAAACAAGTACGTCTAGTACGTACAGTGCTTAAAAATATTGCTCTAAACTGTTTGCCTAAACATAACAAACATGATTAGTTATCCTAATTCTAATAATTTATAAACTCATCACTAGGGTAGACCAATATTATTATTTTTTTTTTTTTTTTGCTTATAGATATTAATTAAATCATTTTATTTATCCTACCTTCCCAACTAGCCATTTAAAACAATGGCACACCCTTCCCCAGTATCAGCTTTTTTTTCCACAAATTTAATGATTATATAGACATTTTGTTCAATCAATAAAAATATTTTCAATTGATGTTCTATGTGATTATCAACATTATGTAAATTTGTATGTTTTGCGGATAATAACTGTCAATATTGATTCTCTTCTTATTAATTATATGACTTTATTTATTCGTTCTTGTTACAATATGTTGATTGCAACACATGCAATTTTTTGTACAGCCTTAATTTAAACGATAAAAAATATTAATACAAATAAATTGTGTCTTACACTTAAAATTACAGCTAGTAAAGTGGAAATTTTTTTTTTTTCATGAAATAAGATTTTATGGTATTGGTACACCTGTACAAATTAACTAAATAAGGCCTCAAAAAAAAAAAAAAATTAAAATTTTGGTTTACCCTCTTTATACATTATCATATAGGTTACCTTGTACATTGAGAACTCTCTCAACAGATATGCCACCCATACGCCGTTTCCGGAGCTCTGATCTTATCCTAAAAACTTGATCTGAATAAGGTGTCATTATACCAATGGAATGTTCGTCAAATGCTCCCCATGCTATAGGCCAATTTTTTCTTAACTCAGATACCCGTTCAACAACTTCATAAACTTCTGCATTATTATAAAAAGCTGTTGAATTACTATCTTGAATATCTTCACCACGAGTTGTAAAAAAAGTCAAAGGGTATAAACTGTCATGCTGTGGTTGATTGCCTTTGCTTACCAGTTTTTGTTCATAAAATAATTCAGAGGTAAACTAGAAAAATAAATAAAATATTACTAGAATATGTATGCATAATCTTCATATTGTAAAACATACATGTATTATAGCTTCATGTGCTCTGTAATTTTCACACAATAATATTTTACAGGCAAATTGTCCAGGATAGTGGTCATAAAGTCGTTCAAGTAATGATACATGTAGATTTCTTTCTTTTGCAAATTTTGAAAAAATTTCTGGACTTAACTGAAATGTTGAATAAATGGTTACATTAACTATTTCTAATAAAAATATTGTTTAGTTACCTGCATATGGTCTCCAGCCAAAACAATTCGTGTATCAGTACTAGCAAGGGCGAGTGGCATAATTGCTTCACATTCCATAGCCTGTGCAGCT
Organism: Cinara cedri; assembly: GCA_902439185.1. Lineage (NCBI taxonomy): Eukaryota > Metazoa > Arthropoda > Insecta > Hemiptera > Aphididae > Cinara > Cinara cedri. The sequence continues at coordinate 1,924,081 of CABPRJ010001429.1, forward strand.
TCATCCAAAAGAATATGTGTAAAATGACCTTTAAAAATAAAGTTGTTTAATAACCTTTCAATTAAATATACTGCAAAAAATTACCTTTTTTTAAACCAACAGATGATAAAAACATAGAAATACTTAAAGTCACTACTATCACTCGATAATTTAGAATTTCTTTAAGTGTTGGTAATCTAAATGAACCATTTTGATCCAAAATACAGTACTATAATATGTAACAAAAAACAAGCACATTTTATTAAATTTCAAATCAAAAAACGTATAAAAGTAATTTATGGACAGGCTTTAATGAAATAAAAAAGGTATATTTATATTTTGATAATTTTAGTTCTGTTGTGTTAGAAAATGAAATATAAATTTTAAAATTATTACAATGTTCTAGTATAAACAGAATGCAAATTATTTCATTCATTTATTCATTTATTGAATATCTATCAGTTTTCTTAAAATTCCAATGAATTTAAATTATTTTATATTTTAATAATTGTTTTGAAATTATATTTATTCAAGCATATTTTTCTTTGAATTTATTACTTTTTGAACAGTACTATGAACAGTAGAAACCCAACGTTTGTGATAGTATATCCTTAATGGTTTTGCTTCAATATGTCCTTCTTCGACATATGGATGTAAATAATCTTTTATATATAAATCTGCAGCACTATTAGAATGTGTACATACTAAGATTCTTGTATTATCTTGTAATAATGTCTGTTTAATTGCTTGAGCTAATGTATATGTTTTGCCTGTACCAAATGGACCTAAACAAAATAAAGAGTACATAATAAGTTTTTCTTTTATACAAAATTTGCGTTTTGTACAAACCAATAATTAGTATTGGAGGTAGGCTTATATTTGTTGGAGTCGTAATTGCAATAACAGCTTCTCTTTGCTTGATATTTAATTTTTTATCAATAATGTCAACCCATTGTCGTTTTGGACTCCAGGGTATAATTGGTTCCAAAAATGTATCAGGGAAGATTATTTTAAAGTCAGCTATATGATCAATAGCATAATGCCATTCACAGTATGGTATTCGATTTAATTGAAATTGTACATCAAACTTAATATTTGATTCTGCTTTAAGACCGAGCCCTGTAACAGTATTTGCAGATAATCTGAGATAGATAACGTTTTTGCCTTTATCTTCAATTTGTGCTTCATGAACAGTTCGCTTTCCATCAGATGACTTGAAGTCTAAAATAATAAGTTTCATATAAATAATAATCATCATAATACTATACAAATTTAAAGTAATTACCTTTAGATGGACAAAGATAAACAGTAGTACAATTATTTAAAATTAATCTCCCTGCAGAAGTATCTTCTGATACATCTGTTCCAAGTTGTAACATTGCAAACAATTCATTGTTATGAGCATACTTTGCAGTACTAGCTGCAACACCACTAGGTGATAATAGATAGCAGCTAGCCAATTGTAATTTTGCAGATAAATTATATCTAGCCACCTAAAAAGGATGGTAAATTATTATTTATAAATTAAAGTTAAATAAAAATATAAATTAAATACTTGTTCATAACGTGCTAGTTCTTCAACATATAATAACTCATGAATTCTTGCTCTGTAATTATTCCTTGTAAGTTTTTTTTCCGAAATAGTAGTGTGAGTCAGAGAAAAGGTGGAAGGACAAGGAGCTGGATAATTTAATAATAAATTTTGTTCTCTCTCTCTATCATCTTGAACTAGAGGAGGACCAATTGAAGATTGAAACTCTACTATATTTGAATTTGTTAGGTTCCATCGTTCCATTGATGACAATATCAACTCTCGATGAATCTCTTTGACTTTATCACAATCTGTTACAGGTATAACATCTACACAAAGATGCTTAACTAAAACTGGACCTATACCAAAATCAAATACTACTGCCTGTCTAAAGGTTCCATAAATATTTGTTGTGAAATAAACTTGAATTTGATGTCGTAATTTGGAAGACACAGACTGAGAGACTGGGTGTTGTGCTTGGGACACCCATTCTTGATCATTAGGTGGTTCCAAATCAAAAGCAACTTGTTGTAAGCCACTATCAACCAAAATATGTTTTAAAGAAAAATGGTTACGATAGGTATCTTGTAGTAAAGCTACTGCTTGAAGTGAAGAAGTTGTTTCTAAAACAAATGTCCATTCACGATTGCTAGTTTTGGATTCAACAGTAGTTACTAAATCACAATCATGAGATTCAACAACACAGTCTAAAGTTTCACGCATGATTTTTTCTGGATTAGTTGACTGAACCCATCTACAAAATTATTAAAATAATATAAATTCAAATACAAATTGTTAAAATTATATATTTTATTAACATTATACCTTTCTAATAGCTGCTCAGTATATGATTTTCCATAAAGTTTATTTTCACTTGCACGTTGTAATTTCATTCGCCTGTACTCAAATCTTTCTTTCCATTCTGTCAATTCTTCTACACCATGTGCTTCAACACACTGGGCACCATACTTGCATGCATTTTCTGTTCCTTCTCCTTCTGAAAAAGCTTCACACAAACTAAAAAAAAAAAAAAAAAAAACATTGATAATAAAATAAATAAAAAGTTTTTAAGTAAATTTCCATACGTATAGCATTCAGAAGAAAACCCTCGTGGAGGAGGTCGCCATTTCCAATCCCGACCTTCATCAGACATAATTACTGTTTGATGATTTTCAGTAGCACAGTGTGCTCTTAGTTGATTTTCTAAATGAAATGATATACCACAATATGTACAAGAATATCTCATTTCATTTTTTTTTGGAAATTTCAATTCTGTCTGCTTGTCTTTTTCTAAAAATCATATTTTGTGTTAAATGATTTAATTAAGTAAACTACAAATATTTAACGAATTTGTATTATATTTTAATTAATACAAATGCAAAATAGATTTGTCTTAGAAAAATAATAATAATAATAAATTTTAAATTTTTATACCTTTAAATTTATCAAGACATGTATTAATATTGTTTTACTCTTAAAAAATTAAACTTTAATTTTCTACCTACTCATATTTATATATACAAGTACCTAATATAAATTGATTGTTAAATAAAGTAAAATTTGTAAGGCTTTTTTATTTTTTATCAGGTGTATTCTATATAATAATTTCAGTAACTGTTTGATTTAATATATCAACTATTGAATACATCACCCCAACCTATTATACCATGATTCGTTTTTGGTTTTACCAATGCTAAATAAATTTATATAGTTTAGGTAATTTTAGAACTAATATATATATATATTTTGCACACATTTGATGAAATGGTCCATTTCATGGTAAGTTATCCAATTCATGAAATGGAAACTATTTATCTCCACTTAGTGAAATAAATACAAATTTTAAAACTTTTATCATACGCAGATATTTTAAATTATTCTTTTATTCCACTAAACGTTATAACATTTATAACAGCGATTCAATCATTCAAACCAAGAATTTTAATTGGATCATAACATTCATTTTTGTGTTCATATTTTTCTATCGTTGAGATTCATATAATACAAAAATGGCTAGCCACAGTGAAAAATTGGATATAGTTTTAATTTTTAATGATGACTGATGAGTAGTTTTGTAATAAATTATTTAAAATAAAATAAATTTAATAATAATAAAATAATTTAGTTTCAATTTTAACTAGCTGTATTATTTCGGCCAATTTTCGAGATAAGGAAAAAGTTTATTTATATGTTGCTTAAAAAAAATGGTTTATTCAAATCCAGTATTGGGAATAGGTGTTTTCATTTAAAAAAACAAAAGTTTTATTGCGCATGTGCACACTGGAAGGGTAAGAAATTTTAAAATCCATACAAAATGTGTATTTCAGTACTTCCTATCTTATCTTGAAAACCTCATTTCAATCCTAGGTCACTGGACAGAAATATTTTGTGTTACCATTTTAGTGAAACACACTGTATATGTCACATCCAATTGATGAAATTGTCCATTTCATGAAAAGTTATTCAGCTCATGAAATGGAAACCATCTTTTTCCACTTAATGAAATTTGTATTTATTTCATTAAGTGGATATCTTTTCACAAAATGTATACTAAAATTTCATATTGTGTAATTTTTTTCATCAAATGACGATTCACTTGGTGAAACAAAATATAATATATATTTAATTCATATTATATTGTCATTGGTTTGATTTATTTAATTTTAATTTTAATTAATTAATTTAAACAATGAGTTGCAGTCTTGACATATTATATTTTAGTTTAGCTTTTAAACATGCGCAAGGGTTAGAATTACTTTTTTTTTTACACTAACAGCTTAAATACTCTTGTCCTTCTGATAAAACAGCAACTGTTTCACGAAATGTTATTTCTTTGTTATTTTTTACTTCATCAACTTTAATAAACTTTAATGTGGCCAGTTGCAAATTTCCAGGTCCAAACCATCCTTTTAATAGTCCTTGCTGGGTTCCTATACAAATTATATTATTTCTTTGATTTACAATAACACTAATAACAACTCTTTTTGGAAATGATTATTGAACCAATAATTGGTCTGGCTTCTTCAAATTTGCAATTAAATTTAATTAAAAAATTGATTACTGAAGAAAAGCTTGAAGAAATATACCAACAAAATACTACAACAGATTAATTAATTAAATTCAATCTGTTCAATTTATATTAAAAAAGAAATAGTTGTTGAAATTGATTCTGCAGAAGCCATAATTTGCGATTTATGTAAAAATTTGAAGAAACTGAAAAACAACGTCAAGAATCTCACGTAGGACAAAGGAAAGTAGCGATAAAAAATGTTACAGATTAGATTTAAAAATTTAAATACTTAAGTTATTATAAATATCAAATAACAAATGTCTTCATTTAATTATTTATATAGAATAGGAAAGCTGAAATTCCGGAATACAAAATTAATGACTGCCATTATTCTAGTACCAGAAGCAGACAGAGGACCTTCCGATCCTGTAAACGTAATTGGTGTTATTGTAAATCAAAGAAATAATATAATTCATATAGGAACCCAGCAAGGACTATTAATAGGATGGTTTGGATCTGGAAATTTGCAACTGGCCACATTAAATTTTATTAAAGTTGATGAAGTAAAAAATAATAAAAAATATGAAATTTTAGTATACATTTTGTGAAAAGATATCCACTTAATGAAATAAATACAAATTTCATTAAGTGGAAAAAAATGGTTTCCATTTCATGGGCTGAATAACTTTTCATGAAATGGACAATTTCATCAATTGGATGTGACATATACAATGTGTTTCACTAAAATGGTAACACAAAATATTTCTGTCCAGTGACCTAGGATTGAAATGAGGTTTTCAAGATAAGATAGGAAGTACTGAAATACACATTTTGTATGGATTTTAAAATTTCTTACCCTTCCAGTGTGCACATGCGCAATAAAACTTTTGTTTTTTTAAATGAAAACACCTATTCCCAATACTGGATTTGAATAAACCATTTTTTTTAAGCAACATATAAATAAACTTTTTCCTTATCTCGAAAATTNATTTTATTTTAAATAATTTATTACAAAACTACTCATCAGTCATCATTAAAAATTAAAACTATATCCAATTTTTCACTGTGGCTAGCCATTTTTGTATTATATGAATCTCAACGATAAAAAAATATGAACACAAAAATGAATGTTATGATCCAATTAAAATTCTTGGTTTGAATGATTGAATCGCTGTTATAAATGTTATAACGTTTAGTGGAATAAAAGAATAATTTAAAATATCTGCGTATGATAAAAGTTTTATCCATTGGCCAACCGATAAAGCTCATTTAATGACCAATTAATGTTTACAATAAAATAGGTACTTCATATTTTAGAGAAAATTTACCAACAAATGGGCACCAGGTATGTAAACTATTACAAATAATCTTTTAAAAATATGAAATTATGACAGTAAAACCTAATAAATTACATATAACTACATGGGAATTTAAAAACCATAGGATTATTTTTAAAAAAATCAATAATTTAAATTGAAAATTTGAGATATGTATTTCGGCCAATTTTCAAGATAAGAGAAATGTTTATTTATTCAAGTTCTTCGAAAAATCATGGTTTATCTAAATTAAGTGTTGGAAACAGATGTTTCCATTTCAAAAATTCAAGTTTTATTGTGCATAAGCACACTGAAAGTATAAGAAATTGGAAAATCCATACAAAATGTGTATTTCAATATTCCCTATCTTCTCTTGAAAACCCCATTACAAACCAAGGTCACTGGTTAGAAATATTTTGTGTTACCATTTGAGTGAAACACACTGTTTATATATATATATATTTACAAGTTTCTTTATTAATAGATCAATTTAGTTCTTCCATCTCATATTACTATTCATTTCAATACTTAAATATTTAAAATTATGTTCTACACTTATTGCTTTGCAACAACAGTTGCAGTAATCATTGTGAGTTTTTATTTTTGTTTGTTTCTGTAGGTAATTCAATATCTATTAAGGCATGAGGAACAACACATGTTTTATTTAAACAAATAATTTTTAATTAATTTTAAATCTATTCTTATTATATTAAATATCTTATCTAATTAGTCACCTGAACATGACATAACAAATTAATCGGTTCTTTAAAGGAAATAAGTGAATACCACTTAGTTATATGTTGAAAACAATGGGAACGATAACTGTTCCTTGTTATATACCACATTTTACTAGACATAAAAAAACTAATAAAACACATGTATTTTAACGCATTGTTTTCTATTATGTAATTATGATGAGAACTATAAAGCTTTATCATGTAATTCTAATTCTTTTAACTTATATAGTTGTATACTACGATCAATGTCAAATGCTTTTGGTAGGTCTAAATAGATAATAGCACATTTTTTTACTATTATCTAAAGATTTTTAAATAAGTTGTTTTACCTTAGCAATGGCTTGATCAGTGCCTTTAACTTTCAATATAATATCAATAATTTTCTATATAGAAAAATACTAAATTAAATTTTTTAGTCAATAAATAACTTACTAGGTTCTTGGAAAACTTCAGTGGCTTTTGATTGATAATTAGTTCTTAAATCATATGACTCACCATTATGTTTTGCTGTATTAGAATTTTCTTGTCCTAAACAAAACATAATGTCTGAAATAGTTGTAAAACAGAAACCATATGTTGTAATGGTTAGCTTACCAGTTCCGTTAAATTGTTCAAAGAATTTACTGCTTCTTTCAACATTTTGAATACCATTATTTTCACTACCAGAAGATTCATATAGTTGACCACCCACTTTTTCATCATCAACAAGTTCAACTGGATGTTTTCTATTCCTTCTATTTTGTTCTCTAACCCCTGTGGCAATCCACGAATCAAGTCTGTCTCCAAATAGCAGATCCTCATTAATTTGGTTTAACTGATCTTCCAATGATAGCACAGGTGTAGGAATGTCTTCTTTTGACATACTCCAAACTAAGCGTACAGTGTCCAACATTTTTTTTGCCTCGTTGCTGTTATCTGATCTCACCACCCATTCTAAGGCAGCTTGTTCTGCTTCTCCAAATCGTTTCAATGCAGACAGTGCATTGACAAGGTTCCGGCGTACACGTGAGCTGTATGCATTTTCGTCGTCTTTTAGCATAGATATAATGTGTCGACAATCATGGATGACATCATCGTATTTTTTCAGTTCCAAACTGCATTGGGATCGACCCAATAGGTAACCAACGAAACGTTCTGCTGGAAGACTTTTGGCTACTGCGTTATCTAATAGCTGGTCAAAACAGAAGAACGCGTTGCTCCATTGTTTGTGGTTTAGGTACTCGATGGCTCTATGCTCAATCTCAGCAAAATTGGTCTCCATGTATGAACAAGTGTTAGAATTTGAGTGTTTACTATTGTATGATCTATGTGATCATAATTATTAAAATACAATTGATCGTGTACAAGAAAATAATTAGTCATTTAATTCAGAATGTAACACACATTTTAGGCGTAAGAAAAACATAAACAATGGATAAACTTCCCTGTTCCGGTTATCAATTAAATTTTTATTCTTATCAGGGATAATTTTTTTCCAATTTTATTATTATTGATGTTTTATAAACTCAAGGAATTTATAATATTATAGTGTCATTTTATCATAGATTAATACAACTTCTACAAACTCCGTTCCTAACATCTAGCAACTTGTATTTCCCGCTCATTTGCAATTTTTATAGATAATAATTTTGTATTTGTCATTTTTTTTTCTGATAATTGCAAACTTACCACAGTCCACAAAAACTCTAGACATTATTTAAATTATGCTACTGGCGTTTAGAGTCTAGTAGCCACTACCTAATACCTTAATTGACTAAATGATAGTGAAATTTATTTGTTTAGAAAAATACTAAAATTAATTATTATTTTAATAACTAAAAAGTAACTATTGAAATGCCTGAACTCGTTGGCAATTATGGTCAAACGGAATTCGAACGACTTCCATTCAACTATATGGACTTATCTTCATTGTTCCAAATGAAGGATGTTAATTTCACTAAACAGTTTGCACATATATATGCTTATAGACTGGATCAAATGAGAAATATTCTTATTGGAAAAATACAGCACAAATGGGGTAATTATACAATTTTTAATTAAAAATTATAATTTAACAATAAAGAATTCTATACATTTTAAATATTACTTAGTTAAAATATTTTTTTTCTCACAAAACTTTTTTCGGTTAGTAAAATGCTACTTTTTTTCATGCTATATTTTATTTTATTTATTTATTTATTTATTTATTAACGGAAAAAACTGCATAAATACATTGTGTAGTATAAAGACTAACATTAAAATCCGGTAGTTAGTACAAATTAATATTAAAAATCCAATTTTCATTAATATAACAAAATATAAAGTTAAAGTAACATATTTTTATAACACTTAATATACAATCAACTAAAATTTACTTCATTAGTATTTTCTATGACCATCATTATATTAGCAGGTAAAAATCATAAATAATTCTTAAAAATATTATTAATTAAAAAACAGTAATTATTTCTAGACTTAATATTTATTCGAAAATTTAATTGTGACAACAAATAAGGACAACAATCTTTGGAATTATTTAATAATTTTGATAAAAATGTTTAGTGAAGGTAATCACTTCTTTTGTTTAATGATTCTAAATTTAAATATGATAATACACTATTATACTCAGTATGTCTTGGGCGTTCGAAATTTAATTTAAATGATACAAAACAGAAAAAACGATTTTGAACTGCTTCAAAATTTTGACTTGCACAAATTTTATCTGAGAACCAAATAAGAGAGGCATATTCTAATTGTGATATTATATAATTGTACCTTAAATGAGCTGTTAAATGATGTTTATTTTCTCTCTTTGGTACTTTATTTGAAAACAATTTCTATATTCCCAATATTTCTATACAATTTTAAAAAATGTCTGTTTTATTTTTGTAGATTACCTTGGTTTTTATTATTGCAATGATTTCTCATTATTTTCCGTAAATAAATTAAATTACTCTATATCCATACTTCTTTAAAATTTTCTACCTAATACAGTGGTCTACCTATAGTGCAAAACACAATTGGCTTTTTATGTATATTTTTATCAAATTTAAATTTTAGTGTAAATTTTTAAGTTTTGTTATTTTAGATGATAGTTTCATTAAATTATTATTTTTTTTTTTTTGGTTTATATAATAGGCACATTAAATCTTGTTTGTTTTATATTCCTTTAATTTGTATTGATATTTCTTTAGGTGAAAGCTGTAATGTTTATAAACTATCAGAATTACATGATAAAATAGGCGAAGAGTGCATAATCATTGGTACATTATTTAAACATCAAGAACTAAAGCCTAGTATTTTAAAAGAAATTAGTGAAGAAGTAATTTTTTTTTTATTATCATTAATATCATTTATAATCATTTAATTTAATAATAATCTTTTTGACATTACTCTTAGAACAATTTGATACCTCAACCTCCGAGAACTCATTTCGTTTCAGACACAGATGAAGTAATATTAGAAGATGAATTACAAAGAGTACCTTTGGTACTAGATGATGGGTTAAATGATAATAGTTTATCTTTAAATAATATAATGACTGGATGTATTATTGCTGTAAAAGGTATTCCTCAAGATGGTGGAAATTTTAGTGTTTATGACTTTTGTTGGCCTACACCATTAGCTCTTTCTACAAAACTCACTCATCCTAGTTCTGGAGATGACAGGTTTCATTGTTATTATTAATAGTTTGTAGCATAAATTCATACACTACTAAAGTATATTATACAATTATTTATTTATATAGGTTTTTAGTATTAATTAGTGGTTTAGAATTAGCTACCAATGTTGCTACTCATTTTCAAGTGCAATTATTTGTTGATTGGATTTACGGTTTACTAGGTGATGAAGAGGAAAACAACAAAGTTTCTAAAATTGTTCAAGTTGTAATAGCTGGTAATTGTATTTAAAGATGTATACATTATTTGTTACACATTTTTATATTTAATAACAAAATTTAAAAAAAATAAATAGGAAATAGCATAAGAAGCATACCAATGAAAAAGCCAAATTATCGTGACAAGATAGATGATTTTCCTAGAGACATACAAGCAATTAAACAATTAGATGACATATTATTACAATTAGCTGTAAGAGACAGTGTTTTAGTACATAGTACAATTTACATTTTAATATCATTCTTAATTTTATAGTCAACTGTTGATGTACAAATTATGCCTGGAGAATTTGATCCAACTGATAGAACATTGCCGCAACAAGCATTTCACAAATGCTTATTTCCCAAAGTAAGTATTATGCTTTTCAGCAGAATTTTGTTGTTTTAAGCCTTTGTATTCCATTCAATGTTATTTATGGTAAATAATTTTGTTTCACATTTTTCCTTTGCGCTATTATATGTTATCTAATTAACATGTCATCAACTGTCTTCTGTTATTCTACTTTGTAGGTAAATGAAGTTTTTTACTTTTACTGTGTTAATGACTACTTTATCACTTTTGATACTAATCATTACCTCTTTAGATTTGATTCATATTTTCTTCAATTTTTTTTTAATAGAACCAGTTTCCTTCAATGGCAGATCTAGATAAATTATAGCCTTTTCTGAAATGGCTTGCCTTGAAATTTTTATTCAACTTAATACTTAAAATTAGAATTTTTATCAAGTATTATGAACAAAAATTAAGAATAGTCGTAAATAGTTTTAAAATATAGATATAATGCTGGGGTAAGGTTTTCCTAATTAGCATAGCTGTGGTTTATTTATATCTTATGTTTTATACTTTTGCAGAGAGATGATAATATTAATATGATATAAATTAACTTTTAGATAGTTCTAAAAAATAACCATTGATGTTGTATTTAGCAGCTATAGAGTAAGTATATTATCGTCCATTTTTTGTGTACTTACATATAGCTGAATTTTATTAATATTTGGTTCATAAAAAAATATGTTTAAGCAATAAATACGCTAATATTATAAGCTGATATTTACTATCAACAATTTATTTAAATAAAGCGGCTAGTAAAAAAAAAAGGTTTTCCTCTAATTATTTGATACTTCAAGTTTGACATCAACTAATGGGTTGTAATATTATAAACTTATATATAAACCTATATATTATTTTATATTTCTTGGTACAATACTTAATACCACTATCCCCAAAACACTTGCTCACTGAGACTGTAACATAACTAGAATTTTTCAAGTGGAGAAGGGTCAAAGACTTTAAAAATTTAATTCCAGACTAAATAAAAAATTTTAGATTTGAGTGAAGCAAATAGCTTATGGTTTTATAAAGAAATTTATTTATTTTATATTTTTTTATCTGTGGATAACTTTTTTACCAGAAATCTTGCTCTGATTTACATTAATAGCACTTTTTCTGAAAGGAAATATATAAGAGGATCTGTCCTAATATATGTTGACTTCCAATATTAGTGGCCTACCATAGGAAAAATCCTAACCCTGCCTCTAGTAGGTTTTTCTTTTATCTACTTAAAAATTCAATCCTAAGCAAGTTCACTTTCAAAATTTCAATTTTTCAAACGAATTATGGAAATAGATTTGATAGGAAAAAAGAGTGATTCGTAAATTGTGAATTTAACCATCCATTAATATTTTACAAACAGCTTACTCGCAAATAACACGCAATTTTTTGATACCAATTTCAAAGTTATAAGGCAAGATGGGTGGGTGGGTCAATTTCACGATCAAAAAGTTAGTGTTTTGGGTAATGGGTTGATTCACAAATTTTGAAAGTAAATTCGAAAATCTTTTTTTGTAAAACTTCTTTTGGTATGTATTTTGAAAATTTAGAGCGACGTGGGTAAACTAGGTCCACTCATTCTTATTTTATTTGTAGCTCATATAAACGAGTAACTCCCAAATTATTGGTGAAGATTTTGAGTCACTATGTTAAAGTGGGTGGGCCTACTTCACAGACGTCAAGATTCTAGTAGGAAAGTTTTTTTCAGACATTAAAAAAAAAAACACAATGTAGTAAAACTAATAGATCCTTTGTTGTGCTCAGAATCTAAATGTATGAACTGTTGAAAGTATTTCAAGGTATTACCAAGCAAAAATTCTATATTTTTTTGGTAAGTTTGATGGTAAGTAAAGCATTCAGATTTTTTTCCATTTACTGTTTTTTTAGAAAAAGTACCTATTAGGAGTATATAAATTATCATATAGAAAAAATCTGCATCGGTAAAATACATCATGATAAAATCAAAGCATGTTTACTAACCGAAAAAAAAAAACAATTACATCTTAGTAAAATTCAAAATCTAAAGATGGATACAATTTGCTTTCTACAAATTAATAACTAAACATTAGTAAAATTAAACAAACTCTAGGATTTATTTAATTTGTTTATAGGCTTCAGAATATTCAGGTTTACATAGAGTTACAAATCCAAATCAGTTTGAAATTGAAGGTCGACTGATGATTGGATCATCTGGTCAAAATATACAAGATGTTTTAAGATTTACAAATTTAGAAGATCCCATTGAAATAATGGATAAAATATTGGATTGGGGGCATCAAATACCATCTGCACCAGATACAATTCGTAAGTGTTATTTTATAGTTGTATATTTAAAGCTCACAAATGAATTGATCGTATTGTGACTGCAAATATCTTGCTAAAATAAAAAAAAAAAATTAACTTATATTAAAAAAATGTTTATAATTGGTCCAAACTCTATATTATAGTAATTTACCTGTTTCAAAATTGTCTTTATTGTTATTATTATTATTATAATAACTTGTTTAAAAGTCTAACAGCTTTTGTTTTGTTTAGACCATTCTAAATTTAATTGGATTTTCACAACTACGTCATTTATAAGCACTCATGGCAAAAATTTAACATCTATACTTTTATATCATAGTCCAGTATTGTATTTTTTCTTAAAATACCCATTTGTTTTATGATTTATTTATTTTTACATCAGTTTAGAACTATAAATTTAAAAATTGCTTTCTTTTTCGCCCTCATCTCAACTTTTTGGAGCCCGCAAACTTCATTTTATACTTTCACTTGATCTAATCTTCGAACTAAAATTTTTTATTTTTGTGTTCAATTTGATCAGCAACATCCATAAATTCATTAAATTATTAGAGACCGTCTACACATACTTTGTATTTTGTTGTTTAATTTATGAACAAATTGACATACATACACATGCTTACATTGTATACACATTATATCATACCCCTAGAATATAAATAACAATGCAAAATGGCATAATGACATTTATTTTTCTTAGGGGTATAGAGAACAATAACCTCTTTTTTTGCAAGCATAGCTACGATATCTAACCATTTGCGCCATTTTTAATTGTAGATAACTAATATATTAACTAATATTCGGCCTAAATACCTAAGTTACAGAAAATTAAATCAAAAACTTTGTTTTGAATTCATATCTTTTTGATTTTATGAATTTAATAATACATTTTGTATTAATAAACGTTGCTTAATGAGGTATTATTGGAAAATAAAAAATCATTTAGAGTATTAATTCATAATTTATTTTTATTAGCGTGTTATCCATTTGAAGGCCAAGATCCATTTATAATAAAAGAAATGCCAGATGTTTTTTTTGTATCAAATCAACAGTCATTTAAAACATCGTTAAAGACAAATGTCAATGGTAATATTTGTGTTTTAATTATAATACTAGAAAAAATGTAATAATTATCATATTCCTTAATTAAAAACATTTTATTTTTAGGTAACCCTACAAGACTAATAAGCGTGCCGTCTTTCTCATCAACACAAACATGTGTTTTAATGAACCTCAATACATTAGAATGTCATCCAGTTTCATTTAAGACATTTGATCCTTAGCATCAAACTGTATTATTGAATTTAATTTAAAAAAAACAAAATAATTATTATATTACGCATAAATAAATACATTATAATTTACTACTTTTTGTATTTAAAGCAAGATTTATTTCTTCAACAGTCAAAATATTTAATGAAGAAAGTGCCGCTAAAAGTTGGTCCCGTGAACAACCGATGAATTTGTGCTCCAAAAATGCTGGAAATCCGCGGTAATTGTCACCCAATGTATACAAAGGGACCCTAACTGTACCAAGCACCTATTTAAATTGTATAAAAAAAGTTTTTAATTCAATATATATAATATGATATAGGTAGTAAATATAATTACTTCACTTCCATAATCTCGTGCAAGTAAAGCACGTTTTTCAATTTCAATTAGTTGAGGCATAGTAACTTTTAATTTATAGAAATGTAAAGCTATCTTTTTTTTTTCACTCCAATGTGATATAACGTAGTCATCATAACTGACTAAATGTATACAAGTATTTAAGTTCATTTCTTCAGACATTTCTCTATTAACAGCATTTATAATATCTTCACCAGAATCAATTAATCCACCAGGAAATCCCAAATAACCATCATATCTTAATTGCATCTAATAAATAAATAAAATATACACTATTTATACATACTTAGAACATTTCCATCTTGAGAAGACCCTATAGTGGCATTTGCTATTTCTGTTTTTTTAACAGGCAATGTAGTAAAAATTAGTTTTTAGAATTTCTACTATAGAACTAATAGACTTCAAAAATTAACAAAAATTATTTTCCTAAATTACTATGACATTAAATATTTCATGCAATTTTTTCTATATATTTTTTGTAAAGTTATATTAAGTAAAAAAAAAAAAATTAAATCTTTATAAAATTTTCAAGTATGAACGAATTGTGTCTGGAAATTAGATATCAAATAATTTCTCGATTAAACAGTGAAAGTTATCATGTTAATATAATTTAATATATATTTTTTTATTAAGTCTTATTAGAATCAAAGTACTGTTGGGACTCTAAAAGTTTTGTTATTTTGCCCGCCAAGAAAGCAAATAAAGACACTTCTTCATGTTATGACTTACAAGAACTGCTGCTCGAGCATTGTAAATACCAAATATTTTTTCTTCATTTTCAGCATATATTATGCAATGAGCAGCCTGAGTTGAGGACGTATACTTATCATTGTGTAATTGTGATTTAGGTATAACTACAAACTCGTTGGATTCAGCATCTCTTCCAAATTGTTCAGTACTACCCAACCATCCCCATGTACGATCGCCAGTAGTACTCATAACTTAAATGAAAAATAATTTAAATTAACAGAAAAGCAACTCAAAGATTTGTTCAAATGAAAAAATCAAGTTTGAATAAAAATTATTAATAAAAGTTGTGATTTTATCTAATCTAATCCATGGTACTCATTACTCAGTCAGCACCACGTAATTTATGGTTTTTAATGAAAATCACTTGTGTAATGCAAAGAAATTATAAATATTAACATATTTCCTCTTTGTTTTTTTTTTTTTAACAAAATATATTAGGTGACCTATATTTTGTTCGAAAATAAATTTATAAAAATTATTTGACTAGAAAAGCATTTTATTCAAAAATAAGTGCTAGAAAAATATTTTACTGAAAGTTTTTTGTTCGAAAATAAATTTGTCAAAAAATAATTAATTAGAAACATATTTAGTTAGAAAATTAGTTGTATTAAATACAAATAAAACGAGCTGTTAAAAAGGCAAGCCACAACATGGGTATGGATAATGGAAATATTTATATCTATGGCTGTAATAAAGATAATTAACATAGAGTATTAAAAAATGAAGACTATATTATATAACAGTATTCCATAGTAGAGAAACCAATATTCAGCGGTTAACAGATGATGCGAGATAACATTGTTATCACCTTTATTGATATTTTCTACCGAAACACGCTTCTAAAAAAATATGTTCGTACCCAATTTCTGATGATATATTTTCTGTACAAATACTGTTAGGATAAAATATTTTTCTTCTAAAATACGTATTGTATATTAGTTAATAATTTTTTATGTAATTAGTTTCTTAGGTACTATATTATTTTTTTTTTTAGTGTTATTCTGGTCAGATGGCCTACTGGAAGCCTTCCTATTCTTAACACTATTGTTTTGCTAAATAATTTATAAGGTAAAAATTTGAATAATGCGGAGAAAATATAGAATGAAAAACAAACGTAATATTTATATAATAAATAAGTAATGTAAAAAGTATAGTTGGTAAAACAATCTTGATATGGATTGTTTTACAAAGCAATTTTATTTAAGGAAAACAAGATATTTAAAAAAAATTATGATTATAATTATAGTTTAATAATTACTCACTAGGATTTTCAAAGTATGATGAAGTAGTAAGACAATTGTCAGGAGGTCCAGAATAATCTAAAAGGTATATAAACATATTTTTAATTATTAATTTTCTACAAATATATAGGAATATTGGCTATCTTGTGGTATGCCGCTACTGACAACATTCAGACTGCAGTATATAGTTTACAGCGATATATAGAAGGTACACATATACTTAAAGTATTTATACATGGTCCTGTCATTGTGCCAATAAATTACAAGTTACAGTTAAACATAAAATGTGATAAAAGCAAAATAAAATTTTAAAACAACTTTCTTAATCACCAATTAGATTAAAAATGTAACAAAAAAGTTCTTTAAGAAAAGCTCTCTTCTTTCCTAAGAAAATCGAAAAAAACAATCTCTCTAATGCACCAACTAAATAAAATTCTGTATACTCCAAATCTAAAATAAAAACTTCCCGTATCAAATGAGAATCACAGATTATATTGAGAAGGTATAGCATGTAGACAGGGTCAATAAATTTTAAATACTATCATGCAAGAAAGCATAAGACATAGTATAATCATTAGTAGATAGCATACAAGATAACTGGAATGTAAAACATCCTGTCAAATTCCATCAAACAAAATATAGTAATAATTCAAATATAATTGAATATTACCTACCTAGATCTAGATAAAAAAAATTAGATCCAGGTATGTACGCAAAGGGTTGATTTGGGTGTTTAAACACCTGCCGAATGTTTGGTTTTTTTATATGATTATTTACTTCCATTTTAATGTTCAATTATTGTTCTGATTTTCAAAAACACCTCCCGAAACTTTTTTCTGAGAACGTCCTGAATAGATTCAATAAATCTAATAATCCAATGAAAATAAAATTATAGTATTGTATAATTTCATTTTCATTTCAACTTTTAAATGGATATGTAAAAAATGATATCAATTTACATTTCCATTAAATCAACCATGGTTAATAACCGTTATAATAGTAATTCAAGTCATAATGCAACTAATGGATATTTTATTTTCCATTGAATAATTATAAGTATTTATAATAACTAATATAATAGTGAAGTATAACGAATGGAAAGAGGAGGGCCAAACAGTGCATAAGATCACAATATGGAAACTGGACAAGAAACAATTCAAGACAGTGGTGGATTAACCTAGTTAGGGAAGATCTCACTCAAACTCCTGGGAATAAGAGATGCAGAACAACTAGCTAAGGGCAAGGAGATATGGAGAGGAGTAGTAAGATTGTTGATGTACCTACAAGGCCCAGAATAAGTTAAAAAACAAAAAAAAATATATATGAACTGATTTAGTAACAAATTCTTACCAATCAAATGTAAAGATGGAATTGCATTGGGTTTTAATTGTATAGTTTTATCATCAAAACAGTCTTTATGAAAATGTATTTGACATATAGTTATATGTAAGTATAAATCCATATCATATAAAGTACTCAGTCCAATTCTTTTTAACCATATATATAATAATTGTTTATTGTGTAATGGAAATTTATAAAGTGGTAAATCTTTTGGCGCTTTACAGTTTGGAACAAAGCAAACAGGTTCATAAGATTTCCTAAAAATTAAATATCTAATTGAATTATTAAAATCAAAAGAAAATTAATTTTATTAAATTATAAATTATTCAAAATTAATTGTAACTATATAGTTTTATCTTATATATATATATATATTTTTTTTTAATATAGAACAATTACTTATACATTTTGTATTATTTAAAGTAATTTTTAGTGTTATAATAATGAGGTAATCGGGCGCTAAATATTTGAAAAAAAAAAATCATCAGGATTCAAAATAGATTTATTAATATCTTATTCTTATCAAAATTAACAAAAGTTTAATATTATGAATATGTAGGTATATGAATAAACAAAACATAAAATTAAAATAAATACCTAGAATCTTACTTTTTGATTGTATTAGGAAAAAAATTATTGATATTTTCTCCAAAATGTTTATCTTGTATATTATGCTCTAAAAAATTAGATTTTCTGGAAAATGTAAAATAATATTTTAAGAAAGTTATTAAAATGCCAAATGTAAAAGAAAATAAAAATGTACTTATTATCGAGATCATTTTTTACATTGTCTATACAGGTTGATGGGAGTGAGTTGGATATCAAATCTGCTCATAAAGAATTGTAAAATATTAGTATTTTATATTATATTTAAAAAAAAATTAAATAGTCTGTCCTTATACAGACAATAAATTTCCTTTCAAAATTAAATCTAATATTCATACCAATAAACAGTGTAGGTATAGCATGTGGTTGAAGCCTGTTTTTTAAGTCATTTAAAAACATATGATTCTCAAAATGTCTTGCACAAACTCGATAACGTCTTTTGGAAACATCAATATTTTTGTCAAGTCCACACTTTTCAATCCATATAGAAGATCTAAATTAATTATTATATTGATAAATGCATTTAGGTTTTACAATATGTTTAGTTTACATTAAACCAATGCACGATCTGCATACTGTAGTTTACAGTCAATGTACCTATGTCAATCAATGATTCAAACATAGGTACCTAGGTAACAATATATTTATTTGTAGATATATAAATTATTATTAGATATATGAGTGCACTAGTTTAAAAGTATACAATCTCCATGTTTCATAAAAATTGAGAGAGATGTTGTTTAATATTCAATTGTTAGCACTGAATTCGAACAACTCACTATTATCGAACAAAATGGTTAATCCCCAATGTATTTTTAAGATTGAAAATTACATTTAGTTTCAAAAAGTACAATCTCTTTTGACAAGTATAATAATATTATAAATTATAATTAATTTAATTTATATTTAATATTATTAAATATACTTATCATAGGTTTACTGTTGTGAGAAGCGCTTCTAAAAGCAAATTAAATCCCAATACAGTCACCTCTTTCTGTTGGACTCAAAATTAATACGATAAAGGTTCAAATGAGATTGCTTTCTGTATTCATCAAGTTTTGGAATCGTCAGATTTTACTGGTATTCATACTAATAAGCTTATGTGTGATGGTTGCTCGGGCCAGAACAAAAACACCACATTAATTTCAATGTGTTGCAAGTGGCTCGCCAAACAAAATGTAATTTCAAAAATTGAAGTTGTATACTCAGTAAGAGGATACTCTTTTATTCCTCCTGATCGTGTCTTTGGTCACATCGAAGTGGAGTGCAAAAAGAAAGAAATAATTTTGAAACCTCAAGAATATTTAGATATTTTTTCAAAATATGAAACTGTCCTGAAAGTTGTAAAGGATGTTGAAATTTATGACTGGAAAACTGAAACATGCAAGTTCGTTAGGCCTTCAGGACAGTGCACTTTGCTTTTTCCAAAATGAAAAAAATGATTATCACAAAAAACTCAAAAGGTGTAGTGTTAATCCACGGGGAAGGCGTATACAATTTGAATATTGGGAAAACCAATTACAAAAAAAGCAAGAAACATTAGTAAAATGAATCCCACCAAAATTCCAATGAGGAATGTTCTTAACACTAATAAGAAAACTGATATAAATAACTTACTAACTGCTCATTATGGAAATGAGTGGAAAAATGATCATGGTTTAATTTTTGACAAATATGTCATAGAGGGAAATGCAATACCAGATGTCGAGGAAGACATATTATGTTATGTAATAGAAGATGAAATCAATTTTCCAGTATAATAAATTTACTTATTTATTTATCTTAACAATATTTTATTTTTAACGTTTATTATTAATACCTTTTAAATATTAAAATTAATGATTAATAATTATTAACATTATTCTTGTGAAAATCTTAAAAACAAAATCTTGTTTTTTTAAGTATAAAACTGGTAAATTATCTTTACATTTCAATATATGAAAAGTTCAAAAAAATCAGCATGGAGAAAAAACATTTTTTGATTAAGTTATTCGTTTTTTTTGGTTTTCTGAAAATTTGGTGAACATGGAGATTGTACACTTTGAAACTAGTGTCCTCATATTATAAATTAATAATATGCTATTATAATTGTTGGTAATAAAAACAAAACTAGTAATATTATTGACATGTTGTAATAGTTTTATACCTGTTTTAGGAAAAGGCAATAATTGAAATCAGTTTCATTTTTCCTTACCTTATTGGATCTTTAGGGAAACAAAAGAAGCTTAAATTAGGTTTTAGGTTCATTTTATTTTCACAAACTGGTACAATGCATTCAATATAACACCGTGATCGTACATTTAATCGATTCATAATTATTGAAACGTAAAATTCAAAATGTTAATATATTAAACCGGTAAAATAAAAAGTAAACATAAATTAAATACCAGTTACTTATATACATAGGTATATCAATTACTTCATTGGTTTAAGTTGCTAATTATTATCAATTTCTAACTATCAATGTGATAACAAGAATTAACCGTAGGGACCATAGAAAATGACAGATGCATGAAAATATAAGATAGATCACGAAGGCAAGGATTGTTTACCTACTTTTTTTTTTTTGCCTGTGTGAACTATGGCATAACTGGTGAACCATAGATATATGGTTCATACGGTATATGGTTTGAATCGACATCCAAGGACGGCTTGGGGGACCACCCTTTAATATAAGTACCAATCTACATTCGATTAGAGTAGGTATATTTTTCTATACGTTTTGACATGCATGACACTAATATCAAATTTATTGTTTACACTAGTTATAAGTTATAACCGTTTAAGGTTTAAACGGAGGGGTTAGAAGCTTCCCTACTCCTCCGGTCAAAACTTTAAATAGTTATAGCTCAAAACTCATTTTATAATAATATCATATTAATTGATTATTTGTGATAACAAATTGTATCTAATACCTAATTTACATTCAGCAGCTGCCATTGCTACTCGCGCTGCCGTATTTACTTCTCAAAATACTTCTGTGACAGCGTCGACGGCAGTGAGTGTTTACATTGCCCTGCTAATTATAGCAGCGCGAGCAGCAATTGACCGGATTGATCCCATTGCCGGTTATGTTGCTGCTCGCGCTGTTCAGTTTACCGCCTCTTGACGGGAGCGTCGGGCAGCGTTAGTGCGAGGAGCATGATCAGCGCGAGTGACGTGTTTACATACCCGCGCAGCCCATTTTCATGTTCACTTCCCTGCTCACTGCCACGGAAGTGGGCTGAATGTAAACTAGGTATAATAATTATTGTTGTATCTACTATGTAGGAACTCATTAGGTGTAAATGAGGAGATTAATACCAATAAAATGATACAAAGCCGATAAATTATTAAAGTACAGAGATAGTGGACAACGACTGATAGCAGGCGAGCGAGTGAAAATACCACACACCGCAGATAATAATAATAAAGACCGCCCGGCATACACCTTATCAAGTATCGCATTTAGATATAAATTATATAATATACTACAATTATTACAAAAAATAAAACGTTTTTAAATAGGTAGATAGTATATTAGGTACCTATCGTTATTTTTGGGATTTTTATTTCGGATTATTTTTTTTTCCGATTGCCGATTAGTGAGGTTGATAGTGTTGTATGTTATGTGAATTAATGTCGAGTGGCTTTTTAATGTTTAAATACCATAATGTCTGTACCCAAATATAGGATTTTAGATTGATAGTATTATCATGGTATGACATGATGGTTAAGACGGTTTTTTGCAAAGGCGGAGTCTAAAGGGGCCCATATACGCTCAGTTTATCTGTCAGTTTAACTGTCTCAAGACGTCAAGGCTGAACGATTAACTGTGGTAAATATGCAGTTTTGTCCGACGAAACGTCAGTTATTTGGATTGAGGTTCGAGGCCTCAGTCCTATCCGGTTAACTGACAGTTCATTCAGTTAAGGCTATACACGTCCAGTTCAGTTTTTTCATCGGGCGAGAATTCAGTTAAACTGAGCGTATATGGGCCGCTTTAGGTCAAAATTCAGAGTAGGCCCGGGCCTGGTTATAAATATAATTTGTTAAAACATCTCACTTCAGCGAATCCAATTTTAACGACAAAAAAGTCGGTTTTGTACGAAATAATTGTAGAAATTATCGAAATAATAAATCCATTTTTTTTAAATTTTTGTATTTATCTATGAATATATTCTAAGTGTAGTGAAGAATATTTTTGTTTTACAAATATGTTTAGTATTTTTTAATTTTCTTTTTTATACGGAAATTATTTATGTATGAAAGAAAATTTTCTAGGTAAGGTAATTTAAAGAAATCATTTTTCGATTTTCCTTGGAGTTTTTTAACAAATGTGAAAAAACATGGGAAAATTGGAAAAACGGGATAATTGGTACAATATTAAACAAATATTATTAAAGAAAATATATAGGTAATGCCTATTTAATTATTTTACTATAATATGACACATAATATATCTTTAACAAAGCATCACTATCAACTGAACTCTGCTCAGAATTGTTTTTTGGTTAGCAATGGTTTATCGTTGCTTACCGATGTACATTAAATTTCCTTTTGTATCCTATCTTCCCACTAACGACAGTGGATGCACTCGCGTGCAAGTAGGTTCGTCTTTTTTAAAATTAATAATCATTACCTACTTATGATAATTTTATAAATTAAAAATTGTTAATTAATCTGAAAGTCATATAAATAACTAATACTATAATAAATAAATCGAGTTCTATTATTAAATTTAGCAAACTCATCAATAATCTTTTTAGAATCTACCTACTTATAATTAACTCCGAATTGAACTCTTTTTTTTTTTAAACTAAAATCTACGATAAATTTTGAAGACTTATACATGAATACATATTATACGTACATAATATGTTTTGATTCTTTTCATCGTAGAAAAACTTTTGT